>SATU01000262.1:0-41483 GCA_004335285.1 Ascochyta fabae
CTACCTACAAGTTGCTAATAACTTTGTGCAGCATAAGGCACAGCATGCCCTAGCTAAGACCGCTCACTATCCTGTACTAAGAGAGCGCCTAGTACAGTCACCGCTTAAAGCGAGCTTACTGCTGCTAGCTTAGCAAGGAAGACACAGCAGCTATAATGTAGTTAATAGCTTCTGTTAAAACTTTGCCCTAGCCGCCTTGGCTCCTCTTCTTGCTCCTGCTTACACCCTTGCTAGCCACTGTACCTTCCTTGCGATTAATCTCCTGCACCCTATCTGTGTATGCCTTGCTAAGAAAGGCCTTTGCCTAGTAGTACTTAATATGCATGACGTTAAGCTCCTGTTTGTACAGGTCACACAGGTCCCACGCAGCTGCAAGGATGTTGGTTGTAGACAGGGCAGTAGGCGCGCCTACTGCTGCCAGCAAACACTGCGACACGCTATAGTGTGACAGTGTAGGCAGATAGCAAGTAACGTTAGCAATGTTGTGCGCAAAAGGCGTTCTGTTTGCACACTATTAGTAGAGGAATGCTGCTGCAGCAGCACACACTGCGCTGTTACTAATAAAGTGTGTCTTGTTAATTATAGGGATAGCGACTGTGTATAGGGTAGTAACACTGTTATATAAGTAGACAACTGTCCCTTCTGCGCCCTTACTACCCTTAATAGGCTGCCTAAAAAGCTATAACAAGTAGGCTGCGTCTTTGGGCGCAAAGGAAGCGTATGCCTTATGCTCTTAAGTAGGTGCCTGCAGTAGTGGTGCTACTAGCCCTGCTATAATCTATTTCTTTACCTTGTTGTTCTCTAGTTTCCTTGCGCGTTCACGCTCAGCGCCACAGTTGTAGTTAGTAATAGAAGTAACAACGCGCTGCTCTAGGACAGCAGGCGCATTTAGCTGCAGTGTGGCTGCTATTTTAGACAGCTAGCTAACGTGCAGCTGTTCTGGGGACAGCAGTCACACTCGCAGGGGCGTGAGGTAGGACAATAGCAGCATAAGGTAGGACAACAGCAGCGTAGTACGCGTAGCAGCTATAGTGCTGCTACACTAACGCTTTAGCAATAGAGGCGCTAGTGTAGCAGAGCAGGAGGCTGCTTACTTAGTTAATAACAGCGCTGACACACGCTCGATCTAGGCGGATAGAGGGGGAGCTGTAAAGAGAGAGGATAAGAGAGCAGGCACATAGCCAGCCTAATCTTAGGTAGCAGATACTAGCTGCTGCCACACGCTAGCAGGCAACGCATTATTGGTTAAGGTCTCTTAGATCAGCTAGATGGCTGTGAGAAGCGAGTGCGTAATAAACACAGGCTGACACACACTCTATTTGTCTAGAAGCAACTAGCCAGCGCTGTAGGGAGGCAGGTTTCTGCTATTGTATAGTGAGGGTTGGATTTAGCGAGTAAACAGCTGCTTATAGTCCTTATTAGGCGGCTTGTACTAGAGGTTCTTTGCGACAATGTCACAATTGCGTAAGGGTAGGAAGCTATAGTGTCCTCTGTAGAACGCGCGCGCAGCGTCCTCTAGCGCAGACGCCTATAGTGCGCTTAAGGGCAGGTCTTAAGATAGCGTAGTTTGCATAGGAGATGCAGGTAGGTTGGTAGTGCAAAGACAGAGGTAGTGTTAGTAAGGTTGAACTTCTAGCCTGGCCTAGACGCAAGTTGGTGCTTCTGCGCTAGTCTAAACACAGACACTGCACAATAAAGATAATAAATATAGAGATTAGCTAAACAGCTTTACATTAGTAGCTACTAGTTAGACATGCACTGCGCTTCCTCCACTAGAGCGTTGTAGATAAACTTAAAGCGCTCTACAAAGCTATCGCTCTTAATGCTACTATCCTACTGCGCCACCTTAGTGAAGGTTGTGAGGCTTAACACTAGCATAGCACAAACGCCTAAGACAGCCTGCATGTTGTTAATGTACTAGAAGAGCACCACTGCGCAGTGCAGGAGGTCGCAGACGTACCTATTACTAGAACTACTAACAAGGTGTGCCTAGATCTCCTTGCTAAGAACGTCCTTGCTAAGAAAGAGACTGTCTATGCTATTTGTCTTTGCTCTAGAAGTGCGCGCTTGGTTAGCGAACGTGAAGAAGAGCTTCTAGTAGGCAGCTTAGAAGTGTTTATAGTTAGCAACGTTGTTGTAGTCAAGCTTAACATCAGGCTGCGTAACTAGGGCTTGGAGCTGCGCATTAGTTAGCATAGGGACGCGGTCCTAGAAGGTAGGCGTTAGCAGTAGCCTTTGCAAGAAGGGTTTTGAGCTTAGGTATGAGACTTACACTAAGCTAGATGCTGGCAGCATGCTTAAGGTGAGTGCTAGGGATGCTGCTTATAACAAAGGAGCCGGCGAAACCGCTAGTAGGCATAGTGAAGAAGAGGGCTTGGTTGGATATGCATGCAAAGGCAAGAAGTAGAGTCTAATAGAGGCAAGAAATCTAATAATAGCAAGAAGTAGTTAGAAGATAGTAGAGTGGAGATAAAGAAGTGAAGAGGTTAGGGAGCAGGATAGCATCTTTGTATACTACCTTAACAGCCTGCTCTCTTACCTAGGCTGCGTGTACACTGCTTCTGCTTCCTCTTGCGCCTTGTTACGCTTTAAAGGTTCTCTTATTAGTGGCCTAGAGCTCTACGCAAGCTTCACACGCGCTTTCACGTCTAATCATGTTACTATTCGCGCTAGGCGAGCTTTGTGCCACCTAGTAGACGTGTGCAGTGTTAACTAGCTGTAACCTCCCTGCCTACGCCTTTACACAGCATAACGTGCATAGCGCGCGCCTTACAGCACTAACAGCCTGTTGTCTACTCAGCCTGGCCTAGATTGATGGTTTGCGCGAAGCGGTGAGGCTGTAAAGAGGCATTTAGCTGTCTTTTACTGTACTACAGCAAACGTTAGGCAGTGCTAGTAAAAGCGTAGCAGGCTTAATATCAACCTCCTACTTACTTATGCACAGCTTGCATCTCTCCTACTCCTTCTCGCAAGCACAGCAACTGCAACTTAACTATTACATCCTCTCTCTTGTTCTTATGCTTACGCACTTACACACATACACACTTAACCCACTATAAGTCTTTACCTACTTAAGCTACAAGCTTTCTAGCGCCCGCTAACACAGTAGCAAGAGACAATTGTAATAGTCTTCTTTTGCACCTCTAACAAGCTCCGCTCAGCCTATATGCCTATAGTTGGCCGCTATAACGCGTTGAACACAATACTCTAACCTAACAGCGTGCTTGCGCTTGAGCTAGCTGCGCTGAAGCCTGGTAAGAGCGTGCTTGAGCTTAGCACAGCAAGTGGCCACCTGCTTGCCTAAGCTAAGTTGGCTGTTGGCGCTAGCGTCTGCGTTGGCGTTAACGCTGTGCAAGAGCTGCTTAGTATTAACTTTCCCTACACGCTTAGCTAAAGTGGCCTTACTGTCCACCCTTAAGGCACTGCAACTACGCAGGTCTACAGGCTATGCGCCAACATTACTAATGCAAACCTAGGCACCTGCGTTAACACGCTTCCTAGGACACTACAGACCTATAACTGCATCTTCGCTATCTACGTCTTTCTAACCATCCTAGCTAACTAGCGCCTGTAGACGCTGCGCAACATGCGCTGCCTCTTTGCTCTAAATAGCTGCATTGTTATAGATATGTCTGCGCGCTTCGCTGAAGCCTTGCCTAAGAACGCAGAGGCTGCTGTCCTAGTGCAATTCTGTACCTCCTACTACACTAAGGCTCCTAGCAGCTTGATTGGGCTAACGCTCTGCCTAGGGGTCGTCTCTACCACTCCTTAAGGCAATGTATTAAGCAAAGTGCCCTTTATGACAAACTAGCTTAGCCCTAATCAATTCTAGGTAATTGCGAGGGAGCAGGCCACTTATGCTACTAAACAAGCAAACTTCTCTGTCACCGCCTCTTATAATATTAGTAAGGGCAATAGGCATAGTCTTCCTCTTAGCTTCCGCTCTCCTCCCTAGAGCTAGCTGGACAGTATGCCTACAGCGCAGATTATCCCTATGCTGAATAAGCGTGTGCGCTCTTCTAGCAACACCTACAGCTGCACTAGACGCTGCTAGGATACGCTAATACGGCGCAACATCCCCAACGCAGGTAGTGTCTTGTTAACTAAGCTTGACTTTAACCTAGTTAAGAGTCTTCAGCGCATTACGACCAACGAGCAGGCAAGGGTTGCAGCAAATCAGATTCTAGGCACGCTGCAGGCTATAGAGTTTGTATAGTTAGGTGTGATAGTTGCTATGCGGCTTGCGTGATATAATAGAGAAAGATAGACAGGCGTTTAAGAATATTTGCGCAGACAAATAGCTTAACTAATAGCATTAGCGTTAGTTTTAGAGATGCTAAGGAAGAGGTTAATAAGATAACTGTTAGGTTTTTAGCATCTTTCTTTGCTGGCTTTAGAGCATTGACTGTAGCTTAATAGCATATAACACCTAACAATAGCTTATAAATAGCAATTGTACATGCAAAGCAAGCGATTAAATTGTTAAATTATAAAATTCTTAACTTGTCCAATTGTAAAATTGTTGAATTGTTGAATTGTTAAATCATTGCATTGTCGCATCGTCACATCGTCCAATTGTCACATCGTCCAATTGTCACATTGTCCAATTGTCCAACCGTCAAATCGTCGAATCGTCGAATCGTCGAATCGTCCAATCGTCCAATCGTCCAATGGTTGAGTCGCCCAATAGTCCAAACATCAGCCGTCAGCCGTCAAATTGTTGAATCGTCACATCCTCAAATCGTCAAATCGTCAAATCGTCTAGCATAGTTGCACAACTACGTTCTGAGGCGAGAGATTCAATCGACTTGTATTGCTCTGTAAAGACTTAGAGGCGTCGATTGGGTGCTATAGTTGCGTCCCTGCAGGCTAGGACTGTGCTTCCGCCTGTCCACACAACTAGAAGTGCCGATGTTGTTTTCGCCCTTTGTATCTTTGGTCTTCTCCGCTATAGTTGTGTTGATTTGATCTGCCGTACTAGTTAATTCGAGGTTCGAGGGATAGATGTATAGCGTTGGAAAAGAGCGGAAAAGTCGGTATGCATGCCAGTCCCTGCTAAGTTTGGTGCTCAAATGCAAAAGCAATACATTAATAGTGAGGATAGCCAGGGAAACGTCATGTTCAAGCTTAGCTGACTCAAGCAGCAGCTGCCGGAGATGCTGTGTTGAGCTAGGTTTGTCGAAATATGTATGTCGTGTAGGAGTGAAGAGTTCTCTTGCTTTGAGCATTAGAATTATCTTCGCACCCAAGATGGAAGCTTACTGGCAGCTGTTGTCGTATGTTGTGTTTGGTGGGCAAATAGACGAGCGAGAAGACTGGCCATGAATCGACTGGAAAAGGCATAGTAAGCGAAAGAAATGCGATTCGTGCATCGTCACTAGCGTGAGTACCTGACTCAAATGCAAAGAACACGAAAACCAACTCAGCGCAGGCGCTTCAATCCGCTTTACCCACGATGACGGGCTTTCCAACTGTTATCAAATCCATTGAGCCTGCGCGGTACCTCTTAAATATCAACCACCGTCATATTGTACTACTGCCAGCGCAATGCTCGCTCGCTCCTGTAGTTGTATTGCTTGCTACGCTCGACAGCCCGCGCCTTCCTTCCTTGCGGCGATGAGGTGAAGGTGAGCAAAGATTTCTTCGTTTGCACAAGCTCTGCAACGGGCAGCTTCCCGTGTCCTGATCGCCTTTGATTTTTTGCCGTCGGTTTCCTCTCCACCCCCTCCTCTTCCTTCTTCCCTTGTCACTTTCGCAACGAGACGTCGCGCAATCAACACCGTGACCTGCAAGGCCCAAACTGTCTCGCAGACTATCGCCGAAGGCCTCACACCGCAACCACTATGCACACCAACATCGAAGACGTGCCATATGGCAATGCGGCGACTGGCGACGTCGACGAGCCAACTGAGATCACCTTGGACGCCGTCAATACTTCAGCAAATGACAGGGAGCGCTCCGCCGAGCATGAGCTGCTTTTCGAAGAATTGGGCCAGGATGATGTTACTGAAGACGGGTGGTACCTCTGCCCGCGCCCCGTGAGCTCGATTGGCAGTCACGATGACGTCGAGGCCGAAAGTGAGACCGACGACGGGCAACAACTGCAGTCTGTCGAGGACGACCAACGGTAAGAGAACCGTCTATTTGGGCCTCTTCTTTCCTGTGGAGTGAGGTAGTGCTGACATCATTGCTAGACGCTGGTGTGTCAGCCAGCTGTTGTATGATCGTGGTTTTCCCTTCACGAGGCCACCCGGCGGTCTACCAAGCACAGCACCTGACACTGTAACTGGAAACGTTACCCCGACGCCGCCAAACACGCCGACTCGGACACCTGGTCAAGTTCAGAAGAAGCGCGCGTCTTTGTCTGGGCATGCTTTTGCCAAGGAACGCAAGGTAGCTTCTTTCATGCCGCAAGCATGCCCCAGCTATGCAGCCCGTCAGTCATTCGACTCCTGCAGCTCACGATCAGTCACGCCAGAACCACCACCATTCATGTCGGCGGGAATGCTCCTGCCTTCAGTGCTGAAGTCCAGCCACGTCTCTATCGCTACCACAGCCAAGCGTGTCGACAAGTCCCAATATGACACCCAGAACAAAGCCAAGCATGCAAACAAGGCTGAGAACACGAACAAGGCCACAGAAGCTAACGTCCAGGCGAAGGAATCAATCGAGGTTTCACGTGAGCATGAAGAAGAACACGATGTCTGCAACCAGTGCGCGGAGAATCTCGCCTCGAAGAACGACGCTCTCACGACCGGCAACAAACAGGCTTGCCCAGGTGTAACACGGTCACCTGCATGTGACATCTAGGGCAAGAATGGTCAACTCACCGTGGAAGACTCTGAGAATGACAATTTTCACCACACTTGGCTACGTCATGAACCCGCAACTGGTTGTCGACCCTGAATGGCGGCTGCCTTTTCGCAGCTCGCGCTAATCTCGATGAACGAAGGAGAAGACATTTCAGTTTTGGCAAGGTCCTTGTCCGCAGAATTTATGTGACAAATGGATTGCATGCTCACGCACCATAAACGAGGAAGTAGCATAGTGGAGCAAGTTTCAATAATCAACTACAACGTAGTCTCAAGAATTCAAACACCAAACAATCATCTCGCGGGCTCGCTCTGATTATACAGTGATATCAGCCAATATTGGTGTTATGACCTCGATGATTCGAGAGACGGCAACCGTTGTCAGCATCCCCGCATGACTGTACTTGAATACCACTACGCAAATTACCCCACTCTGCGGTACAGCAAATATTTTGCTGATTATCCCATATTATCACATCACGGAATTAGTTCCTGGTGGCTGTACCTTTCCTCCGCTCCTTGGCCACGACCGAGTTCTGGATATGCGCGTGCGCTCCAAGCTCCAACTGTAACCCCAATATCCTGACCATTGAATCAGCCTTTTATTGCTGCCGGATCCTTCTACGATCGTGCACAACGAGCGAGACGATACTCTTTTGAAGGGTTACTTGACTTTGGATATGGCACGGCAAGGATGACAGCTCAATAAAGCCGTTCACCATGCAGGCGCTTGGAAATCATCGCAGACCGCCTCTTATAACAGATCCCCCGCACCATAAACGTCAACGAAATTCTAGAACTTAGACTATAAAGACCTTTGCAACAACGATCGGTGATCTTAGACGCGTTATCGCACGCAGTCAAAGAGCCCCGAATCAATCTTGCTAGAAGGAACTTGCCAGGCGGTTATCAGACCAGGCAGCGGTGCAAGAATACACAAAAGGGATAGTACTGGCGTGCCACTGTAGGGCCAATCGCAAACACGAGAGCTTGGAGCAGTAACGCACCACTTGCACACAGTAGATTCATGGAAGTATGCAACACCAAATCATGTGTCTGTATAAACGCTGACTCAAACGGCATTTCCTAGAGGCCCTGGCTTCCTGTGGAATATATAACGCTCTTGCGTTACGAATTGGAAGTATGTTCTATCTTAACAAATACAACGTGTCCTAAGTATGCTCTGCTAACCTTAAGTCTGGTGTTCGATTCATCTCTGCCTTCAAGGTTTTCTATGAGCATTCGTTGAGCAAGACGAAAGTGTTGCTGCTTGTTTGGCTTGCTCTATTTGACTAGCTGCAGGTGTGCTTCGCCGCGTTTTCAATTGAGTTCCTAATTACTTCGAATGGTAAGTGTGCTTTTTTCAATGTCTTACAGTTTTTGAGGGTTTGATCTCATGTTATCTCGAAGTATTTACAGTTCGCATCGTTACTCCAGACACAACCAAACCCCATGTTTAGTAGCAGCAAGCCTAGACGTAAAGAATCACGTTGGCATAGTTGGAGCGACAAAGGTTTTGGAAGTCTTTTTTGAGATTTCCCTCCCCTACGCCAATGTAATTGCAGGCCCTGTGTTTTAGACTATATCCTCCATACCCTGCTAAAAGCCTTCAAGGATCGAAGACTTATACGCATCTATACTAAATAATATGCTTGATTTATCGTCCTTGGATCCTTAAAAACGAGTTTTGCTTTTCTTATACATTCTTACTGTTTATGTTTGCAGGTTGCATAGCCGCGATCTCAGTTGGGGACCTAACTGATCTAGCTGGAAATTTACTACAAGATCATTACTAACTTCACACACTCGGGTTATGTTGTTATCTTAGGAGAGGCAACGGCGTCTATCCATGCCAGGGTATAGACAAAGGCTTCCGGAAGTACTAGTATACTGGTACTCTAACTAAGCATTTGCAATTCGATTGAAAGCTTAGTGTGGTAAGAATCTATTCGCAAGTACAAGAATCTAGCTGTTGTTATCAAGAAGCCTGCTGATGATGGTGGCAATACGGAGCCCACAATGAGACTTTGATCTATAGTAGCCGCCCTTGTAGGGTACGCCTACAGCTGCAATCACTTGCTAGCAGTGCCTCTTGATAACTTTAAGAAGTGTTCTGCTTTCTAGCGAAGGACAGAAGATTGAAATCAGGGAAACGCCAGGGACAGTCGAGCTAGGCTCAGTTAATTCACAAAAGCGGGTGTGTTACAGTTGCAGGCCATTCCGGCAAACTACCGTCTTAGAGACTCCGTCACTCCGTTAAGGACTCTAGCTTGTTTTTGGAACTCAGACTCACTGTGTATAGCAACTGGGGTACGATTGTCAACATGAATCTGATGCACTGAGGGTGAACTTCTGTGCTCCTGTTCTTTAGGTTTCAACATAGCATGCATGATCGATCAGCATAGTCACGCTTAGAAACGTGGGTAGACCTTAGCAATTTCATGGCAACGTGATTGGAAATTGCGATGCTGACGGCAATCTTACCGCTACAGCAATCTTTGTTATCGACGGACCATTGATACTCATAGTTCCATGTCCAAAGCGCAGGACCGAGAAGGACCAGACGCAAGCACAAATAAGAATATGCAACTATTCTGAACTATAGCTTTTTTGTTGATCAAATCTCCTAAAGAAATGCAGCCGCGTTAATGTAGACATCTGTGCAGGTGTGCACAGCGTGCAAGAGTAAATTTCGTTAATGGTAGTTATATAGAAGTCTGGATATGCAGAGCCCTAAGCTGGATAACACTTAAAGGAAGTTTACGCTTACAGAGCTTCGTCTTAGAACAGATTGACGTGTCTTCAGGAAGCTTTTCATTTGGATTACTGCTGTTGTAGCGCGTAAGCATCATTCTAGCTTAGTTATTTGCGTTCGACACACTATACAATTGGTAGTAGTAAGGAATTAACTAATGAGCTGCGACTATGTAAAGCAATTAAAAAAGGGGAACATAAGCTTAGTAGAAAAAGCCTACTATAATCTTTCACTAACCTTGCCCTAAGGTTGCCTCGCTACATAAACAACCTTGCAAGTGCTTTCTAGAGTATTGTTCTCCTGAATTGCTGATATATAGATATTGTAATATCTTGAATGCTTACAGTGAGTTGGGAGATGGTGCCTATGGTTGTTCGTGACGAGCGCGCAGTACCTCCTACGTTGTGTTTTGAAAGCTGTATCTCTATGCCGTCACGACGGCTACGATAGAAATTGTAGAACACAGAAACGGATGAACTACTTATATCTAAAAGGTTTCTTGAGTCGAACCGGAGACTTGAAACAGCTTGCTAGAGGAAGTTGTATTTAGAACCTGCGTTGCCGTCCTACTCGGCAAACGTCCAATCGCTTGTACCGGACTAGTCGAAAACTTCTACTCGTAGCAGCAAACCAACACTATTCTTCTACAATGCTTAGACAGAGGAAACATGTGCCTGCCCCTTTGCAAGTGCGGGGCCGTCGCAATCCGATACCTTCTAAATTAGCTAACACCACGACCAAACCAAGGTTAGTGCACTTCACTTGTCCGAATCATCATTTCTCTCTATGCAGCTGCGTGCACCACTCTATAATTGCTGTAGCTAGGGAGATGATAGCGGACTGCCAACTCTTATATCGTAAAGTGGAGAGTCTACCAGCCGCTACACTCTGCCGACCACGTCCGAGCCTAGAGCTACAGCGTAACTCCCGTGCGTGTTGAATTTTGGTTGAATTTTGGTTGACAGATTTGAATTCCATCGACTTGCGTTGACGGTGCAGTCGCCCGCTGCAGAATACGCACTGTAAACTCATAGGTGACTCATGTTTCTCGACTGGAACCAGATTCTCTTCATCAATTAGCAATCAGACAAAAAAACTAACCACGAGGTCTGCACCAAGCCCATCAAGTGGACGTGCTTTCATTTCTCGGCCTAAGGGTCTATCCTTTGCTTTGGCTGTTTTGTGTTCTCCGTCATGCCCGGACAATCTTCGTTGCTTCAAAGCTCCGTCTTTCGGCAGTATAGCTGGGCGGGTACTAAACGCTAAGCTCTTCCCCTCCGGGCCGTCTGGGTGACGGAGCTGGCATTGCAAGCCTGCAAACCACGCTGGCTCACGAGCCTCTTCGTACACAACGCTTCGTGCAAGACAACACTCCCTTATTACCGTTTACCTGGTTGGGTCCATTTATTACATGCTCCGTTGTTTGATTCATCCCGTACCAGATCGGAAACAGTGCTTTTCCTCCTGAGGCCGGGCGCAAACGGTGCGATGAGGTCAAAACGCACTGATTGATAGCTCAATATAAATGCGTTTCGGAGTGGAAGATTTACCGGATACACGATAAGATCATTGACTTCGTCTCGGTCACAGCGCTCGGACATGACTTTTTGGCTTTTAATCGCGGGCTCTCATCACGTCTGGCGTTTTCTTGGGCCTAACTTCTTCCATTCGATTCATAGCCATATCTTGAATTCGTCTTGCTAATCACAGCCAACATGGTTAGCTCCGACTGCTTTTCTCCGTATGGCAGCAGAGGCGTAAGGCTTAATCTCCACACATGGATGCCGGACTGACATATTGCAGTTCGACCCCGGTTCGTCATACCAAAATCACCAACAATTCCTTGGGCCATGGCAATCCAGATTCGCACTGCCAGCAGTGATGACTACCTCTCTCCCTATCCCTATGCCCGGAAACGTCGGAAGAATCAACTACATCGATCACGTGGGCCAATGGCCAAGAGAGGTCGCAAAATATCCTTGTGCCCAAGAGCCCTTGCGCATGTACCCATCTGTACCGCGTAGTCACTACCAACCAATTTCGCCTAGCCCTTTTCAGTACTCGACCTTCACAGAGGAGCTTTTCTTACAGCAGGCACTCGCCTTTCGACACTCCGCAGAGCCATTCCTGGTGTCATCAATTGCGCAGTGTTCGACACACACCCAATCAATCGATGAAAACCGGGAGGATGAAGGTCTAAAAGGAGAGATCACCTCCGCTGCCCATCTGGGGGATATATCAATACCTGTACCAGAGAGACCAGTCACCCGCTGGTCTCAAGCCAACGTCGATCCTGTCAAAAAGCAACAGCCATCGGAGGCTAACTCGCTCCGCTCGAAACAAGTCTTACTTTGGATCGACGCTATACCTCCTCCGCTGTTCAACCGCCAAGATCATCGTCTTGGGCCTGAGCCACTGCGTAGGCTCCTTACTCCTCCTTGCTCAGCAGGCTCCAAGATCTGGGAGGACGTAAGACCCTGACAATATGCAGACTATGCTAGTGTGGTGGTTTTCGTACATCTTGGCTGAGTGGACAACGACTTATTTTGTACAAGGGTCACTGATAGATGGGGAGCGCTTGGGTCCTGTGAAGGTCCGTTGTTGACGAAAGCGCAAAGAGCTTCAATGGAAACACCTCCCTATGTAATGTTCTAATATATCAGATTTTACTTAAATTCGCATTTTGGTACTGAGACTTTGCCTGTCAGGCATGGTGTCCACGACTTCGAACAGAGCGGCTTAGACGACGCAATTCCCTTGTCAAGTCATTCGCAATCTCTACTATAGTCCAGTTCGATACCTTTCCTCTGCATATTTGTCCAGCCCATTCATTATAGCACTTCTATCTATCCCAACCTTTGCCCTGTCAGCCAATCATGGTGTTGATCCGCGAGGGAATCTGCCAAGAAGATGAGATTTGGCTATGTGCAACAAGCATATTCACTCATGTCATCGAAACTACAGGAAAAAAAGCATGACATGCAAACCTCACGTGTCCTGCAGCATCAGTCCCGTCACAGTCTGTCTTGACCGTTGAGGCAACTAGCTCGAACTGTGCGAAGCGCCAGGCTCCACCTCACACTGGTCGTCCCGAGCCAATGGGAGTATCTACCCCGGCCGTCATGAGTTTTTGAGCTACTTACTCTTGACCGCCTTTGCGGACAGCTGCATGACCGACGAGCTGCTAGCCACATCGTCATACCTGCGGACCCGCTGAAAGCGAACTGAAACACAAGACACTAAAGTCCATCGCCTTGTTGTTTGTCCAAACTGCCAAGCTCAGCCCTGGCTCTGATCTCTGGAAATTAATCACGGCATAGTCCGGTCTGTCACACTACATTCTTACCGGTCTGTACTACCTGGCCCAGCCCTGCTCGCTTAACCTGGGTCAACGACCCACTTGGATTGTCCTCACGGTGATACAACAGCACGTCGTTGGCAAAATTGTGGAACGATTTCACCCTTCCCCGGCTCGTTGCACTATGCTATCAAAGTGTCTCGGCTATCTCTCTCCGCCCTCAATCCTTTATTGCACACCGCTAGATGTTTGCTTCATCCAAGCCAAACACGGCACCGTTTTCGGAGCTGAGTTCCAGCAACGTACCTATGCTAAAATCGAGCTCGGCATGGGGTGAGGCCTTGCACGGAACCAACTGATTGTTTGTTCATGTATGCAGGTCTCCTGTCGTATTTTCTTCACTTAGCTGCACCCAGAAACTCTTTTTCATTAACCTTGGTATTCAGACCGGTACGTACCCGACGCGCCCGCTAACGCACACAGCGCACGATGCAATAGACCGAGCTTCTTAGACGTGAATCATGCAGCTATGCATTGTGCCGTTTCTTGCACGTAATCAACGATAATGTGACGAGCGGTGAGCAAGGACTAGAGACTGGAAGAACTGCACGGGGCTCCGTAACTTATCATATATAAATGGTACTTCCGGGCTTTGCGAATCTAGCGTTCACTCCAGGGCTCCCATTTTTTCATCAGGACACGACGGCCTTACTCTTTCCATTGCACCTTCTATTTGTTGAAAGGACACTACTTTTCTCAATCTCGCCTTGCCTGTCCCGCTACCTGCTCATACCACTCTCAGTAAGTCCGCCCACCCCCTCAAGGCCGCCTACCCGAACTCTTCTCGTCACTTACAAACCGTGGCGACTTTTTTCTTTTTTTTTTTTTTTTTCGAAGGCTCTATCTTCCTCCATGGCTGTCTCTTGATACACCGTGAGCTCTGGCCTTGATGCCGAACAGGCCTCTTTATGACCATATTGTTTGCCGTTTCTTAGCTGTGATTGGTGTCGAAGCTGGTTTCAATAGAGGTACAACTCTGCGCGAGAGTCCGCTGACAGCGCTCAACAGTCATGGTGAAGAGACGATGCACCTCCACAGGTCGGTTTCTAACGGATACGCCTGAAGCCAAAAAGCCAAAGAGTAGCACCGCGGCTCAACCTGACAGCGGCAGCCCGAGTCGCTCGACGAACAACTTGATGGCACACGCGGAAGCTGCTAGCTCCGCCATTACCAGAGCCGTTCCAGAACTGGCGCCGCACCAAGGGCCTGTCGACCGTACTACGCCCCAGGTGACTCTAGCACCAAGGGCCTGTCGACCGTACTACGCCCCAGGTGACTCTAGCACCAGACCTGGCTGACATGGAATTCTCTCCACCTGATACCACTCCCGCACCATCGGAGAGTGGTGAATCGTCCCTCACGGACGATATTCTGTACATTGAAGGTGGCTTGACCATGACCAGTGCTTTGCATGCATCCATTGGAGCGGCTATCCAGAAGTCTTTCCTTGTTACCGACCTTGGTGAAGAAGACGAAGACGAATTGCTATACTTGCGAGACAGATTGGTTTTCAATGTACAGCAACGCACAAGCCAAGTCATAACCGCAGACGGCGGCGGCACTATCTACGACGCCATCTTCGACACCATCTACATCTCACAGCTACGAGAAAAGAAGCTGTCGGCCATGACCGAAGCAGTCGAGCCAAACGTCGACCCCGAGGAGCAAATTGGCGCTTGGAGCAGGGTTCTCGCGCAGCAGTTGACCAACCTGGTAACCCAATCCATGGCCGAGGACTATCGTGCGTGCAAGCGTGGGCTGTACGAAGTCAGGACGGAGCTTGATCAACATCGGGCGAAGATTGATCGTGTCTCGATTCGGATCAGTTCCACTCTCGACCGCATCATGGATGGGATCACGAAGCTGAAGGATGCGCTCAAGGACCACATGGCCAGGCACATCGCCATGGATAAGGATATGGATGCAAAGCAAGCGGAGGCACAGGCCGAGGTGTGGATCAAGGAGCTAGCTGCTGACGAAATGGAAGAAGACATACAGTGGTTGGACAGGATTCTTCCTTTTGGGGAAGATGCCTGAGCTCTTGGCAAGTCAATGGTCTCGTATGTTGGGGAACGCTTTGTTCGACGAATCTTTTCTTGGGCTGATGTTGGCTGCGTATCGGGGTTCTTGGATAGAGATAATGCTTACGTAGCTACTGGACTGTGTCAACATCGTGCTTTTTCTTTTACCATATTGAGGTACGATGATCTTGTTATACGTAGCAGAATTTGTCCATTCATTGAACATCAGAATCCATTTGTGGCCTGAAGTTGCCGCTGATTCCAGGACCTCTTATTCGTCGCACTCTCCGTTTCCCGCTGCTTCTGCACTGCTTAGCAATGGTGCTTAGAACAGTTACATTAACTTGCGAGCCTGATGATGTGCGAATAAGCTTTGCGAAGAGTCTTTTACGCCCAAGAAGTACACTGAAGCAGAACGAGCTTGAGCACGGCCTTGTCGGACCTCTTCGGTAGGCACTGACACTCAATGCCGCATCCGGGGGAAGAATACTGCTGGGCGTCATCGATATCTCAGCGTGGCCGGAGAGCTGCTTAGTCAGAGGGTGGAGTGGATGTAGGTGTCATCAACGTGACAACCTACCGCTACCGAGTGCTCGACTTTGACGAGGCTAGGGAGCAATCTCATCAGTGAAACCGTCAAAGACAGGACGCATCAAATGGGAATTTCCAGTGATTCCTAGATCTGACGTCGCCAACGTTTCGAACAACTCCTGCCTCGTGGTTGCAGCACTAAGCGGATCGTGGAAATGCGTCATCATCTGCTCGAACTATCCACCGCATTTGACTGCACTCTGGTCGCATACGCCTCTTAAACGTAACTACTATCAAAGCTCGCGTTCAGAGTTGTACTATCACATACTTCTTTCTAAAATATCACAAGTCTAGACAGTACACGACATAAAGTTCAGTAAAGGCTCGCTTAACTAGTGGCGCCTAAATACAGGCAACGTTCCAGTCATAACAGAGCAAACTGACGGGTCAAACCTCCCCTCGAGAGCCAACAAGATAGCAATGTGGTAGTTTCTTAATTTAATGTGAAGATTGAATGTATGCCTACTGTCTCAGAACCAACATTAGCACTATGCTCACCTTCGCCTTCAGGGGAAGGTTACGCTACTTAGCGGTGTATGTGTCTCACACATATTGCCCGCCAATGTAAGTATATTTTCGGTCTTTACAATGGGCAATCGTCAGATTTCATTGTCCAGCTTGCTAGTGTTAAGAGGTGATGTGCAGTTTACGTGCACGGCTGCCAGGCTGAACAACGTCAAGACAAGCTTTTCGGCAGTATTCTCGGTGCTGCCATGCCCGTTAAGTCGACCGACGCATGTCACGGAGCAAGAGACGGCAATAGCCCTTTAGGGAAGAGACGAGGTAATCAGACAGCTGCAGCGTCCTGTTAGTAGCGGAAAAGTATAAAACGTGTATTCTGACTACTAGTCACAAAACTAAACATGCTTTAAAGACAACATTCCCCTTATGTACAAATCCAGACCGCTTCAATTTTGACGCGAGGACCCCTTGACAGTGATTGGCTTACTAACGTAGATAAAGTCACCAGAGTAGAGGAACTTAGTAGACGATAGTAGGATCCTTTGTAGAGGACGTCTCTAACTATACGCCTTTGACGTACGTGACTTCACCATCATAGATCTCGTTAAAGTAGCCTTTCGGGAGGTAAGAAGGTCAAGGTATTTATGAAGACGACGAGCGAAAATAAGAACATGTCACCAATGCCGAGTCAGCGTCCTAGATCACAGATCTTCTAAGACAAGTACCAGTTAAAAACAAAACTGCCTATGTCGCTGACTTTGCGCGAAAGTGTACATTTGTGACGCTCCTTTTACAGACAGTGCAGAAGATCCAGCTGGGCAAATATAGCATTACTGTAAAAGACTTGCCTATGGGCCCTTCGTCTCTAGCGGGTTATGACAGCGGCCGGTACAATCAACTACGATAACCCTTCCACAAGACCTTAATGCTTCCCACGCCAGCTTAAGCATCGCTTCCCTAGTCCGTTATCAAATCTATATACGCCAATGGTGCCAGTCAAATCCATAAGCCTGTCCAACAACGTGCAGGTGAACGCGTGCAGCGTGTTAAGAGATGTACTTAGTAAACCGCTACAGCTTATCTATTTCAAGTGCCCGCACAGACAAAGCAAGGGCTACACGAAAGCTAACCAATGTACAGAGAAGATGGAGGGTGATAGGTTCGATAATGACTACAGGAAACCTGAAGGCTCTCTTAGTGAAGAGATTGAAGCACGGAACAACTGACGGACGTTACTGTGTTAACAGGTGCGCTGAGTGCAACTTGGTCTTTACCCTAGGGCTACAACACGAGTCGGCATAAAACTCAATCTATTTGTTCAGACGTAACGTCAGTCAGGCGCTCTCAGATACTTCCCGAAGTGGTGTTCAATGGAGTAGCCTTGTGACGTAAGCTTGGTTTGCGCCAATCTGCAGGAGTTGAGAAACGTGCCAGCGTGGGTGCATAGAGGCTTCTAAGAGGGTTAGCAACATGCTATACGCTTCGCGTCTCTGGCTTAAGGATTCCTGACGCCATGTTTTGTTGACGCGTTGTTGACGCGTTGTTGACGCTTTTCGACGCTAGGTTCAAAACGGGCAAGCTCCGGATTTGCCCCGTCAGCCCATCGTTGAGGTTCTGCAGTGTGGAGGAGCGCAACAACGACAAGTCACAACACGAGCGCTATCAGCAACGGCAGTTTCTTGGAGATGGCGCGCTGGGCAGATGGAAGGGACAGTAATGATTATGGTTTGCTAGCCGTTGAAGCACAGCATATGCAGGCTTCATCTTGACCGCCAGCTTAAGGCTCTCACACGCACCTTGTGGCAGGTACGTGGACAGCTTGTGAGCGCTGGTTGGATCGTAGGCTGAGCCTGTTGCTGCGATACCTTCTGCAATTCCATCACACAGATGTTCGAGAAGGTTGAGAGTCTAACAGACTAGACCGCTTGACCTAGCGTTTGTGAGACCGACGACGGCGACATGCTTATTCTGTGCAAGCATCGCACATACATGGAAACCTAGAGCCTTGGCATATGTGCAGGATCGAAACGGTCAGCATCGAAAGATGACAGGTCGTTTCGGCAGGGGTGCGTGTTCCTAGACGCATAGACGCAGAGGCCTGCAGAAGCGCTCGCCGCTTCACTGAGACATTCATGTCCTACCTTTTCCTTTTTCGTTAGCGAAGCCTCTGCCTTCTCTTCCCCTGCTACTGGGCGCTAGGTCGCCGTCTCTTTTTCGTTTTTTCACGTGTCCGTTGTCACCATCGACTCTCAGTCGCAGCTCTTGCTAGCATCTACTTCCCTACACACCAAACTACCTCCATATCGTATCAGTTTCTACAAAACCCTTTCCAGAAGCTCAAAGCTACCTCAGACAACGACACAGTCGAGCGGCGCTGGGCTGGGTCACATGACTTCCAGGTACGCACCAAACATGCCTGTGTCCCTCGAGGAGAACACTCCAATGGCGAAAGAGCACTATAAGGTCGAAGTAAGCCCAAAGACGATGGACGCATGCTCATACCAGATACTCATAATGTCACAGCATACCGAGCAAAGCGTTGGAGCCGCTGTGACCGGCACTATAAACACCGACCCTACGACAGCAAAGCCCGCGAACATCGAGACAGCCTTGCCGACCACCAAAACGTTCCAGATATCCTCCGCGTCGAAAGGGAGTACGGCCATGGATAGGGCAGTGCGGTCCAAGTCAGGCACAGAGGCTAGTGCTAGAGAGACTGCGCAAGGCAGACCGACTTCAACAGCAAAGAGCCTCAAGAGGATTAGAGAGGAGTGGCCAGGGTTAGATGAACGGGATGCTGGGCAGTCAAGCGAGCAGGCCGACCACGTAATGACGACAAGCAAAAAGCTGAACGTTCTTGATGCCATCCCCGGAAACGCCAAGCAGGAGGGTGCGAGGCGTAATGAGTTCGAGAAGAAGTCGAGAAAGAAACTCACCAACGCCATCAATCGAGTCATGAAGACGCGCGACGAAGAGAAACCGAAGGACTCCCAATATGTGCGGGGCCTGGTTGTCTCCCAACGATCCTCGATGAAGAGTCTTGATTCCGATCTGAAGAACCCGCAGGCAGGCAATCGAGCTATGCGGATGGTGCTCAATCGCATCTTGTCTGAGCATTTCGAGGTCGTAAAAGAGTTTCCATCTGAGCAAAATGATACAGCTGCTGCGATGGCTGCTTCCAACAGCAGCCAGCTTGTCATGCAGGCCGAAGTTGAAGTTTTCGGCGTCACACACAGCTTGTTACTACTCAGCCCATTGTCCGGTGAACCTAGCGTGAGCGACATGGTGATGCGCGCTGCTGGTGTTCAGACACAGATTGATGGCATGCAGGGTCAGCCTCATCAGCTCTCAGGCCAGTCCGCCACATGGCCGAGTGAGATGCGCGCTACTGAAGCAAGTCTGTTGCCTCGCCACAGTAAAATGCCTAACGACCCCGATTCGCCAGACGGGAGCCCTTTCATCGTCGACCATGACACAGGCGTCCCGGAGCGTGGTCAGGATGCTGCGACACCTTTTCAGTATCATCAACTCCAGATGAGCGACGGCGAACCCACTCGATCCGTCGAAAGCCTTGGTGCCAGAGTCCACTTGCTTGAAGAGGAGAGAGCAATGTTGAGTGCGAAGGTCCAGTCGCTTGAAAACCTGAATTCGAACATGCGCCAGCGCCTCGAGCGCCTCGAGAGTTTCATGGAACCTTTCCAGGGTTCTAATTTGCATGTAGATGCTATGGCCGCTGGAACCTCTGCGATAGCCCATAGAGCGGGTTACGGTCTGGACCTCCACGATGCCGCACTGCATTTGCCTTTCGCTGAGATTGGCGACGCCAACGACGTTGAAATTGCTGTCCATCGTTTCCCCGGCACCTTTGACCAGATGTTAGACATTCATCATCCCATGATGGACTTCTGGTTTAAAGATGTATCATCGACTAGCTCAGAAGGTGGAGTGAATCTTACGACTCCGCTGCCCCGACTCCGTTTACCAGATGACATGATGGCGATGGATGCGGAGGGTACGCTTTCATCTGATGACGGTTGCCAGTCAGTCACGTTGTTGGAAAAAACTAGGATGGAAGTGGAACTCGCCAACTCCACACCTCTCTTGGTCAAGGAAGAGTCTCAGCCGATGATAAAGGTCGAACGTACCACCATCGGCGCAGACATCATCAACCCAATCCTACTGCCGAGCGACATGGAGAGCACCGACACGGCAGCAAACCGGTCTGCCCCTGATTACGTTACAAGGGCAGCAGCAAGCCGCTACGGTATGAAAGAAGAATCGTGGCAAAGCAACATTACGTCTTCCGCGATCCCAACACTTTACTCCAGCCAACAAGGGGTGGAGATTGACGATAGCCTTGCGAGCCAGTATCACACCGATGAGATGGAGAATGTACCGGCGAGCGGCTCCCTTGGCCTGGAATAAGGATAAGAAAGCGCTGCATCGTCGCTAGCAAGTGCACCACGGCGTGAGATCTATGATACTCGACTTCAGATCACCTACAAGATATAAAAATTGTCGTCATCGCCTCGGTGTCAAGGACTTACATATGGTGCATTTGATGTTGCGATCTGAACGGATAGCGGTACAGTAGCTGGTCACCTACGCGGACTAGGGCTAGCTTTGAGAGGTCAGTTGTGTCAACAGCTCAGTATGGAATCATCGAAGAGAACGGCGCCGATGATGCAGTTTGGCTCTTGCAGTCCATGGAGACAGGAAAGGATCATGAGTGACAATGGCAGGGTGAAAGGAGGGTGGAGCGAACTGGTGGTGGTAATGTTGGGCGATAATGTTCACATATTTCTCGGATACATCATATCCAAACATCCTCCGTTATCTGAAAAATGCATGCCAATTTGGCTCTCTACTAAACCTATCCAAGGGATCGATCACCCTAGATTCATACTAAGAGGGGATTTGCGACGATTGATTCGAATCGCTTGTCCAGGCCCTTTTCACAATGCAACCCGCCAGCACACTGACAATTCTGAGTATTTCGTGTTGTTGATGAGATTATTGATGGTCCCAAATGGCTTGGATGAGTATTACAGTAATACGATCCAAACTGAATGGAAGGTGTTGTCAAGCATTAAGCTATTCACTAGAGGACTTCAAACTGAGGACAGTGCTGATGGAACCGGCGAATGCAATGCAACTTCCTTCACCGGATCTTAAGGCTCGATACAAGTCTGCTCTGTCAACACACGACGTCTGCTGACCTCACACACAGTACGTCATGACAATCGCTATGCGAAAGGAACCTCCAAGGCGACGCAGAGGCAGCGCTTCAAGGAGAATCTTGGGCAACTGCAGCCACTGCGCGCCAACAGCCATCTCGCTGAAATCAATCATCTCTACGACATTGGCGCATGGCATCCCTAGTTTGATATTTCCCCAAGAGTCCCTCGTACGCCAACCTGACAGACGCCAGTCTCTTTACATCAGCTGCCACGTGAATGTAATCACCAACATGTGAAAGAGATAGAAACAAGCAGATTAGATTCACTAGGTAGGCTAGGCCACTCTTGATTGACACA
Source organism: Ascochyta fabae (assembly GCA_004335285.1). NCBI lineage: Eukaryota > Fungi > Ascomycota > Dothideomycetes > Pleosporales > Didymellaceae > Ascochyta > Ascochyta fabae. Next base: position 21,537 of record SATU01000262.1, read on the forward strand.
TGACTTCATGCGGACGTGTTCCTGTCAGTTACGCGAGATCCTGCACGAGATTCTGCTGCCTGACTGGCTAGGCTGAGATTCTTTGGATACGCTTGCCAAGGTTTTGGGTGCAGAGTATTTGTTCAATACCGTCTTAACAGAGTTCCCGCAATTGCTGCATACCAGAATCCAACCAGCGCCTAGGCCTCTATGCTTCCAGCGAGAGTTGTCGGCGTTGCGTCATACTCTCTGAATTAGACGACCTCTACCACACCGCAGTAGACTGATGATCCATCAACACAGTCTAACGTCACGAGGAGGAGGATGCGGACGAAGAGCTGTCTGATATTGAGTTGCCTTACCGATCCAAGCTACAAGAGCGTGCACGTGATCCCTAACGTGAAACAAAACGAAGTGCAGAATCTCTGCGTCAACTCTAGGCGAATGGCGGATCAACAAGTCTCACATCGGAAAGTCTGAACTGGACGTCATTCTCAATGACCACCCGTTGTAGATGAGCTCTGGCGACGTGAACGGCTGAAGGCCAGGCAGAGCTTCAGCTGAACTCCGACAACGAAGGAGGTCCTAACTGAACTCCGGCAAGAGCAACATTGGTTTCCTGGCATATATTGCGCTGCAATGTTCCGAAAAAACAAAATCCCTCAAGGCAATGCGAGAATAACAGCCGATGAAGAGGTTGAGAACACCGTCAATGCTCTCTTGGAGAAGAGCCTCAGCTTGAACAAGGCCGTGAAATGGGTAACCGCCAACGCGGAACGTCGTGAATCCCTTCGAAAGAGTATTGAGGCAGCCAAGACGGATGTGGAGTTTGCATTTGATTCAGTCACCAAGAACAAAAAGGATTTCTCCTCCAGCTTCTAACACGGCCTCAACCTCACGCAACCCGTTGCGAGTGCAACAAAGGAGTTGACGAAATTCACAAACTGCTTTCACGAGGCCGTTGGGGCGCAGAAATCGCACAAGGTACGCGTTTAGGGGATCTATCAAACCAAGCTTCCTAAGGGACATTGTTAGACTAGTGAAAATTCGAAGCTGGGCGAAACTATCCTTCCATAACACCATTCCTCTTTCATAACACCATTCCTGGTTGTAGTGCGCTTGAATCGCCGCGAAAGCTGAAGATAGGAAGTCCATAGGTCTCTTAGGGGTAGCTCAGAATATGTTACGTGGGTCGCAAAGGGGGGAGGGGGGCTCATGCGTGGATCTTGGCCGTGTACCTGTTAGCTACCGATCAAGCGTACTGGGTTGCTATGGCTGCGGGTAGGGCCTCGGAGAACGGGTAGACGTTCCTATGCACTTCTCTAATAAGACACATCTCAATGGCTCTGTCCAGTTTCGGCCGCTTCTTTGGCTCCTATGTACAAACAGCAACTTACCGCACTTTCGGCCTATACAGGCAAGTCGAAAGCCGATGTTATAGATCGCCTCGCACAACCATATAACCTCTGCATGTGCTGTGACCATCTTACACGAAAGTTCACAAATATTCTAGAGGTTGGACTGCGCAGCCAAGGCGGCAGGTGGGTCTGACGCATTGCATCTGAGCACCGACGGTGCACAGCAGCTTTTGGCCCCAGATTAAAGATCTGCGCCTGCACGGCTGGAAGCGACATTGCACAACCGAAAAAAGGTTGAACGCAAGTCTGTTAACCTATTATCAGCAATCCTTGGCACCCGCTTTACTACGAGTTTCTACCCTTGATGATCATGCTCGTTCTTTCGAATTATCTTTTGCGCAGGATCAGCCTCAGGGGCACCGTCCTGATGAATTAAAGCCGTTTGTATGCACGCATCCGCGATCACCCCAGCCTTCAACGTCACCCTCTGTGTGCACTTCCAAGCGAGCTACCGCATTTTTCAGCGACAGTTTAGATTTGCACATGTCGCATCTTGCCAGGCAAGAGAGTGGACGAACTCCTTATATGTGCCATAAAAGTCGGCTTCTCCCATGATTACACCTCCAGCATCTGTCATTCTCTTCATCTTCACGATCAGTCAGCAGCAGCAAGCATCATGTGCACTCCTTACGCCTCAAAAGCCATGACCAAGATACGCACAGGCTGTCTAGCTATCAAACCCTCAATCCGTCGCTTGCGTTCCCTCTTCTACTCGGCCAACTGCCACAGCTGTAAGTCTTAGCGCCCCATACACCGACACATCCGCTGAGAACACAGCCTCCTCAAGCATTTCAGAGTCTACCTTCAACCAAGCCCCGCGCCCTTGTGCCGACTTGACTCCGCCTGTTTCTCCCTCAACCGCACCGGTGTAGGTTGCTGCTGTTGTGTGCCAATTCCATCGCAAAGCCTGACATGGCCAGTAGTCTCACGCGCAAGGACCCCTCCAGCGCTCTGCATGAAGCATACTCTATGCAAAACCGCTCCTTCGAGCGCTCAGTTGAGACGTTTCTTAACGATGTGAGCACATCCAGCACAGCCAACGCTGATGGCTCAAACGGCGTTAGCGGAACCGGTGGAAAGGTTGCCAAGGCTCCAGGTTACAAAGGAGATGTTCTTCCGTACCGAGGTGTTAAGATGGAGACGCCGAGAAAGGTAGGACGGGCTTACTGAGACACAACATCATGATGGCTTGCGATTGTGCTTTCAAAGGGTTGTGATGGTACGATACGATGTGGAATCGCGGGCCTGTTCACACCGTGTCTGTAATTGCAAGACACTTTCATGTTGGTCTCTTTGATGGAGCTTGAATTCTGACATCGGCAGCTTGTATATTAATCATCGGTTCGCACACTCTCGGTATAAGAATATCTCTATATCTACATGCGATACTTGAGATCGTGCCACCACTCCTCTCTATGTAATCACGTACAAGCGCACACCTTCAAGCAGAAGAGGAAAGATGGAGCTGTGAATCAAGAGACGTAGAAGCCTAAACCCGGAGATAACTGCTACATGTGCCAAAAAAACTATAGGAGAAGAACTTGCGCATCGTGGCCTCATTTTCCAGCAGGTTTACATCCCATATCCAGGCATTTTGATCACGCAGTCACCAATATGTGCACAGTCTATCCCACACTAGGGACTACAGTTTCTCAGCTATTAGGCGTTGTATTGTTCAAAGGACCCATGTTTATCTCGTCTTGCAATAGTTGAATCGCAATTTTTTTCCTAAGACAGCAGGGGCTCTACGCGTACGTTGGCAATCTAAACAAGACAGCCAGAGCACACTAAGACAAATAGCCTACAGCTTGTCTAGTTGTTTGTCACAAATTTGCGAAAGTTTGTCTCAGGTCTATATAAATCAATCATTTGGGCACTCCAGATGTTTCCGAGATCTAACTAACGTTACGTCTTCTGAATCTCCATTCTTCTACGTCTACAAGTATATTCAACCCACAATCTAAGCAAAGCAATCCAACATGTTTACCCTCCAGCGTTTTCCCTACCCCGCATTCCCCACGAGCAACACTGCAGCCATGCCGAAGCCAGCGCTGCTGAATCGCGAACAGCTCATCATTCGAGTGAACTCATTGAACGCCAACGTAGATCCCCGCTCGCCTGGGATACACCGCCGCGCACCTTTCTTGGATGGACCTACATATCTGCTGGGCTGGAGACGTGGGACCTGGCTATCTACACCAGGATTAACAAGTGCGAGAGACGTTGTGTTGGTGCTGGTGATCGTGTGTTCTATGACGTGGGTGTTCTTCCGGTGCTAGGAATGAGTTGCGACATGACGCTTGGTGGTGGTAGCGTCGACTCCACTGTGCAGATGAGGCAGTCTAGTCATTTCGAATGAAAAACATCACCTCTCGAGTTCAACAGGCACTGCCAGCTTATACCTCTACCAGAGCCGGGGTAAACGCTGATTACACAGTCCCAGATGCAAAGGGTTCCAGAGCAGGCCATACAGATAGAAAGCGGATCCCGCATAGCTGTACCCCAAACTACCTGTGTTATTTTACAGCCGAATTCGATGAAACTAGCAAAGTGCCAGACGGTAATTTCCCATTCCTTTTTTTCCTGAAGGACATTCGCCTTCCGCGGTGAGGATATGCAGCCACCCGCTAGGCGGCTTCAACGAAAAGGGGCTTGTACCACTGCATGACACAACCTTTCTCACCTTCGACTTGTAACTTCTTCCCCCCTCTTTCCATGTTCTTGCAGATGCAGGTATGTAGCATATGTACCCCAAAATCATGTTTTTGAGAATGTCCTTGCAGCTTAAAGCGAACTTGTGAGCAAAGACAAAATACTGTCATCATGGTGATCGCCCGATCTGATCTACCATGTCGCAGTACAGCGCAATACCGCAATTCAATCAGCGTAACTGAATTACCAATCGCCTGCTCAGGCTCCGACCAAGCGACCACCGCGGCACGCCAGTTTGACCTCCCTGGATCATACTCATGCGACCATCACGATGTGAGCCCAAAGTACATACAGCCATATCAGCAAGCTGTCGCCACAACTCAGTCTCTCTCTGCGTCTTCCACAAATTCTGTCACATCGATCCTGCCACGCAGCTACCCTGCAAAGTACCTCAAAACAGAAGATACATCATCAATATATTCCAGTCTCTGCAAGGGACTTCGGCAAAAACTGGACAAGACAACATACCTCAAAAGATTGGTGAAAAAAGCCGAACGCGATAGTCTTAGGCGCACATGAGGTATTTCGCAGGACACTCTGCCAGACGGATATTGAGAGGAGGATAAGGGTTGTGAAGTGGAAGATAGAGTGATGCAAGACATGAAAGAGTTGCTGAGGGGGGAGTTTAGAGTCGTTGAAGAAAGTCATGATCGTATAGAAGGTGTTAGTAATCGAGCACTTGCTCGCAATGCAAAAGTCGATACCAAAGCGGAGACTATTAGCGCAAATTACGTTACCAGCACCAATATCAAACAATTCCGCCAACGTCAGCTCCTGTCCAGGACATATCCGGCATCGCCACAGTCACCACCGAATGCTCACTCCGCTGCACTAGAGGTACCTATTACGTTGGCGCCAGGCACATCAGTAACCTCCTTGTAGTCTATCGATGAACAGTTGAAGGGCGAAGGGACGTCAGACGGCCTACTAAGTTTCCCAAGTATGATCCTAGAGTCGTAGCTAGAGCCAACGTGGAGGTAGATGGCCAAGTCTAGGCATATTCCAGGCAAATACAATCTTCTAGTCTTGATTCATGATAGCTTTGCCGATTGCGGTTTTGACATCTAGGGGAGCTGGATCCTCCTCTCAAATCTACCTAATGGAAGATGCTTCGTCATCAAACAATATCGGTATTACTTAAAAGGTCCACAGATGCTTGCTGCTGGGCTTTAGCCGCTCCTTCTGAAAATCCAAGAGCGTTGCCCAGACGCCGATATGTCCTTGAACATCGGTTTTATCCACACCTGCGGGCAGTGTTGTTTGCGTAGGCGGCTTAGCTTGTATAGATTCCGCATATAGGCACAGTGAAAGAGAAGGAGTGTGGTGAGTGAGCTGTGCTACTTATTGCTGAGTTGGGCACCAAGCTCCTGCACTGCTTAGACAACCGTAATGCGAGCGAGTCAGAAGCTGGCAGAAGCTGCTACATACCTGACGCTTTTTCAGACAGGTCAGCAGGTGGTCGTTCTTAGGGGTGACATCATCATCTAGAGGTGCATTTTGGAATAAGTAGGCAAATCTACTCAGAGTAAACCTCGAGTAGGGCAGATAGGGGGAACATTGATGGCCGCAAAGTTAGGTTCCTGTTGAAATGCGGTAACAAGTTGAAGCTCAATTTCTCGATTAGGATGTATCAGAGTCGCAAAGGCGTGATTAATGCAGCAACATCTGTGAAAGCATAACACCCGGCATGACCTTTACAGGTCCTTAGTCCTAGTAGAGCTGCAAAACGACAAGTGTGCCCTAGAGCTCATGAAGCATAATCTCTTACCTGTGTCCAAAGCTGAGATAGCCACATTTTGCTACTAGTCTACAGCCCCTCGACCGTACGCCATCTGACTGGTGCTGCCACGTAGCCGCAGCCGCTATCCCACACCTAACATGCCTCCCCCTATTCACTTTGACGACGCTCTTGACATATTTAGTAGCGATCTTGGCTATATCCCGCCCTTCTTTTCTCGCCTTGTAGAGCTTATGTTCCACTTCGTGCGTCAACTGCACTTTGCCGCATCGACTATCTGAGTGAACTCGGCTCTGTGTTCATCCACCATGTCCTTGAACTCCAGCGCCATGTTGTCTAACCACATGTTTCTGCTTGCATTTTGCAGTTCGGACAGCTGTGAATGACATGTGCAATCATGTGTGCAATAAGATTGTGGGGGAGAACATGTAGTAGGATGTAGGGCCGAGTTGTGTCAATTGCGACGAATATGCAGAGTACAGGAAAATGAAAAGAATGCAGGGAGTGCGGAGGTGATTGTCCAGGGCTATCAGGGATTTCAAGGCAAGGTGCTGTGGACAACGCAGCTCTTGACACCGCATTCCATGTTTAGGCAAGGATAGTCGTTATCAAGATGAATTCTTCGCTCTCTGTCGTCTAGCACAGCACATGTGAGTTTCAGCTCAGGCAAGTTAAAGAATATTCCAAAGTCCGAGCGATCCAATCTACATTTCAGGTAGGCGTACAATATGAAATGTCCACACAAACGTAGCGGCGCATTGTCTCTCTACACGCAAAATTTCTCAGGCTTTGCTATGTTTTTTTCAGTGCCTAGTAAGGCCGTTGTTGCAATTCACGCCTTTTTTCATGATTGGCTGCACAGGCAATGACGCACTAATGCCTTTCCAACATGAGGAAATAGGTAATAGATACCGACTGATATTTCATCACGCTGCATAAGATCTCAGAGCTTCATCTGTTACGCATCATTACAACCAAGCCTACTGAAATTGAAAACCAGCCTTATTCGAAAGTTTGCAATTTGCTCTTGCTGAAGCTACCTTAACTGTGCTCGCCTGCAATGTCTACGCCTTGTGCAACAGCTTGACTATGCGGGCGATATGCGCTAGATGTTCGAGTAAAACAGTGAAACCATACTGCATTATTGCTGCTAAACGTCATGCAGCCGCCGTTGCATTGAACGCCGAAGACTGGGATACGTGTTTGGCCCGCCATTCATTCCTCACTTTTACGATGCTCTTGTCTGACAGAATAGCATTTTTCGCTACCGGTGTTTGCAAGGATGGTTGCGGTAGCTTCATGCTCTTCACAGCGCATGCGACAGGAAGCGTACAACATAGCGCCTGTACAATGTGAGTAGTGCACAGCTGCACGACGCCGGCGCTACTCTAACTTGACCTCGTTCTCATCTGCTTTGGGCCTACAGCTATTCGTCAAGTCAAGCTGGAACAGTCTATTTGGCTATCGCCTCATGGCCGGCGATGCACGCACGCTTCAGTTTGCGCTCTCGTTTGATCTAGCTTCCTAACAAGCGGCCACGTGCTTGGAAAGATCGTCGTGGAGATAATATCCGCAGAGAGCGGGCATTGTGAGAGTTCACCACATGCACAGATGCCGTAAACCCGAATCGAAACCCAACCATCAATCGCTGGTTGCACGACGGATGGACGCGCTATGCCCCTTGTCAGTGCAGGGTCTTACTTAAACAAGCTCCCGTACTACGCTATCCTGCTCTGCACAGCCTCGCGCGGCAACAACTATTCCTCACTCATGACACTGCACGGGATAATGAGTATAGCACTCACCTCTTACATACCCCGTCAACGTGCAGACGACTACGAGCAAATGACAAAACGATTTTCTTTAAAGCCGGTCAGATATCAACCGGCCAAGAGTGGCTGATAGATTGCTGAAACACAACAGCGCGCAAACCCGTCATGGCATGCGTCCTTGTCTTTTTGTCCAACTGCGCACATCTCCGCAAACCTAACACGGCGAGCGGCTCTTGTACTAATGCAGGAAGGAGTGGCGACCCGTCTTTGCGTAATTCTAGATTACCACGGTCCCAGCGCTGCATTAAACATGCTGTGTCAGAGGTCAGCAAAGCTCACCAGGCAGATGATCGTACCACCGACACATTCCCTCCCGCTCGCACAGGATCAGCGCACTGCGGGCTCCCAGCACAGCGAATGTCAATGTTTGACGCCTTAATCCGACGTCCTCTCGCCTCCTGTTTCCTGCTGCAGGAAGGACTAGTGGCAACGGCAGCATGCGTCGTCCTGTGGCGCGTAGACACCACTTGTAGCTACCGCACCGGCCATGCTCCAAGCTTGAGGTTCAGGTTTTTGTAGAAACCCCGTCGTCTAATGAGCAAGTTCGAGCATCGTTTACCATACTTTGCAGACTTTCCCAGCGCGCTGATGGCAAGATAGGGACCCTGCTAGTGTAAAGAGAGTTCATCAAGCATTTTGTTTCTACACCACCGTCTTCTTCTCAGCTCCATCCATACACCCGTATTAGGGGTTGCTTCATACACCCACCATCGAGAGAACACCATGTCAACTGCAGAGGCAGTGCAGCAACATCCAGACAAAGCGTCACCACCTTGTGAGATTCAACCGACTGCAAATGGCGACACCGGCGCAGCTTCTGCTACCTCTCAGGTCTCACGTCATCCTACGGCCTTCCAACCAACCAGCTCCATCAAGTCCCCTAACAGCCCCATCATACGTTGTGACTTGGACGAACCCGTTGACTACGAGCTCACTTCGCCCAAGTCTTCACCTCGAATGTTGGAGTCATCAACGGCAAGGCTTGTGAGAGAGGCAGAGGAGGCGCCGGTGAAAGAGCAAGAGGAGAGGGAGAAACAGGAGAAGAGCAAGAGGGAGGTGAGGCAGAACAAGAGTGGGAACGAGGAGGAGGAGAAGCAGAACAAGAAGCCGAAAGTGTATTTGACGGGGCAGCTGAACGGCATAAAGATGCCCAAGTGGGTACCAAGGTCGAGTAGGAAGATGATGGAGGAAGAGCTGAGCCCCAGCGACGAGAGTTCGAGTGACTTGTCACCTCCTCAATCCATCAGCAAACGCAGACGTCTACGTTGAGGACCGCAGGGAACAACTCTTAGCCGCTGCTAGTTCATTCCACCTGCACAGGAGGAAGACAAGTGGACGTAGGCCGAAGACCGGATAGGGCGTAATGTAGAACATCTTCCTCAACAAATCAAGAACTTTTCGTGTCTGACAGCCTTCCTGTTGCATACATGTACATTACTCTTATTAAATTACGTTGTTGAAATAAAAGCGCACTACTGCTAAGAATGCTGTTGTCTACTATATCTCCACTCGGCGCAAAATGCTCTCTAGAGGCTTGGCTCTGCGTTCAGGCCCTAGACGTTAATCGTATCAATGAATCAATTGTTCAATGAAAAATGTGTATAATCAGCCTTCGTGCTCCCCAGTTTGCAACTTCTTCTAAGCCGGGTACCGAATAGGAAAAAAAACCCGAAACGTCTGCAAAGTCATTCACTGTCAAGTCTGCATATAAAAGACATTCAAATGCTTGGAAGCGGCTTTATTGTGTAAAGGATTGCAATACAGTGACCCCTCGGCGCAGCTACAAGCCATGATGAAGGAGCTGGACTGCAGGAACAAGGAACCAGGCTTGCTGCTAAGCGTTACGTCTTCTACAAAATATGTGTGGACGCACTTAGAACGCTAAGTGAGGTATCAGAATGTTGTTGTTTCGAAATACCACGGGATGACGTTTCTTGACTTCAGTATCAATAGTACTCGCATCTTGATTTGCACTTTTTGAAGGTCGCTTACTGCCCTCTCTCTCTTTTTGGTTTTATCTCATATCTTCCTTACTTTTCTTCCCTTGTCCTTATCTACTATCACGTCCCTCCCCCCTGAGATTTCCTAGGCAGTTTTCGCACCCGCAAACATGCTCAATTTTTAAATTGTATCTTTAGCTACTGCTTGCAGTTCTAACAGTTAGGTGACTTGTATATCTCCTCCCCCTCTTTATCTCTTGTCTATGGGTTCGCTTTGTCAACGCTCTGCCTTGCGCTTCGTGCCCTCTCCTTCGAGCTTCCGTACCCTCTTATATAGCTGTCTTTGTAGGCTTTGTAAAATTTACGGGCATCTTGCTGATACAACCTAAACATTGTGTTTTATTATCCTGCTCCTCCCTCGCTTACAGTCTAGCGAGGTCTTGCACTACTTACCTGGTGCGCGTGGGTACCCGCTAAAGACTTGTTAGCTTAAAGCCAGTGTTGATGCTGAATGCAGGCTCCTGGATCTATAACAACAGCAGAACGGTATTCACTTTTATTAGCGACGTGTGCTAGCATGTGAGCTTGCGGAAGACGCAGTCGTCGCTCCTTCTTCTTTAGTGGTTAAGTTCCGTGTTTTGTACCATTGTTTTTGATCCAAGTATAGTGCTGCGAGAACACTGTTGAGAGCTTGTTATTGACATGGACACACGCATTCTCGCCAGCTGCCTTACTGCATCTGGCCAGCTTAGACAATCATCGGCTGGATGCGTGGAAGAAGACGACGTCAGCCATAAGGAAGGCATGTTGATGCTCCTTCACGCCCACCAAGCCTGGTGACGACAACGACAGACATAAGAGCTTGTTATGACCGTCCGCCTACTTGCATATGTTCTCGCTGCGATTGACCTCCGTCCTACGTCCCTACTAACCCGAAATCAACGGCTCGGCGATCGCTGCACCCTTGCTACCCCGTGCTCGAACGTATACCGTGCCTAGGGACCAGTTGGTAAAATCGAAGCGTCGCACTACAATTGCAGTCGAAGGATCTTATCTGATATCACATATTTTGCACTGTCATGGCAATATCACACGCGTCAACTAGAAAAAGACTGTCGTCCACTAGCGGCTCTCCTGGGTACTTCCTGGTGCGGCGCTGGTCGGCCCTCAACATAAGGCTGCATGTCATCGAGATGCCAGCTGCAGTTCTCCTCCTTCGGCATCGAGCTGGCATCGAAGTTCCAGTACTCGGTTCTTCTAAACGTTCCTGGATTGACCTAGATCATGTGTTTTTGGACCGCCCCGGGGCTTACTGCGGAATTCGGAAATTTCACCCAGCCTTGAGAAATAGGTGAAGACAAAGAGACCTTTGCATATAAACGTTGCGAAGTAAAACTCTTTTGTTACTGGAAAAATGCGGCCTTTAATACGAGATGACTTGGCATTTTGCTCCTCGCCTCATCTCTTCTTTGCACTCCAACAAAACGGCGTCGTCACCGTATCTTGTGACGCTCCAATGCCCCATTCAAATTGTCTCTTGTCTCGATTCTTGCAATCTCGAAATTCGATCCCTATCACGTCCATCGCTTCGGTTGACAAAAGACCATCCGCCTGGACTGATGTTGTAAGGTCGGATGCCAGAATTGCAGATAGAACTCAGCGTCGCACGTGGAGGATTTTTGTAACAGAACTGATTTCACTTGAAATGCACAAAAGCAAGAGTATCTCAAATGGTATCGCATTATAGCGATACGAGATGGTGGCTAGTTGGAAGCTGCTGGCTACAATCTGGTAACCACTCATTGCATTAGCGCTTTCCATCAAAGCAGAAGACCGGCCTTATCATGTTTGTCATCGCACCCGGTATCCCCACCTAAAGTCCTTCGCAGACAGTACCCTCTTCACCAAAAGAACTCAAGATGTTCAAACGTGCTGGAGCGCACAACCGACCTCTGAATTGACCTCCTCCTCTTTTGCGTCGACGTTCAGCTCGATGAGCCTTTCGGTCATCTTGCGCGCGCCTCCGTGTAGAGTCTCCGACGCCTTGGTGCCTGCAGGCTCTTGACCGTTGACATGGACCTGTCCCTGGATATCCTTGTTGGCAACGTCTTGCTGCGCGCGGAGTTGGAGGAGGATCTCGATGAGTTCAGCGGCTTCGAGCTTGTTCTTGTGGTGCTGCTCATCTGACAAGGTCAGCTAGTCCCATAAATCTTTGCAACAGGGAGGAATCTCACCGACTGGTGTTGATGCTGGGACGATGAAGGGTACCAGGGAATCCAGGCGGAAGTACTGCATTTTGAGTGATGGAAGAGAGGTATAGACTCCAGATATGAGAATGTTCGAAGAGATGAGAGAAGTGTTTGGAAAACGATAAGTCGCAAGCGCAGAAGTAGCGACAAGAGTAGCTTTAATATTGAGCTCGCTAATGGATGTGGCCTTCACCTTTGCCTTCACCTCAGCTTTGTCCGCCTGGCTCAGTCCTATCAATTGAGCCCGTGCCGCCATCGTGCGGGGCACAGACTCGTTTGCAATAGACCCAGTCCAGACTTCAAAACTGCGAGGAGATTGAATAGGAAATTTTAGATAAGGAGGTTCAATGAGAAGGCACAGTGAGGAAGTTGAGAAAGGTGGTCGAACGGGGAGGTCTTCAACTCGCGCCCCAAAACTTAAATCTGCTGGGCAAGCGCCGAACTGTTCACTGGCGATGGCTCGAGACACTTTCCATTCGCTCGAAAAACCTCGAAGTCGATCGTTCCAGTAACATTTCTTGCCATCGAAAGCTCTATCTCATCAAATTTGTCCCACGCGCTCTCCTCTTCTTTGTATAGGCGAATTTGAGTCGTTAGGGAAGGAAAACATCCGTCTTTTCGAACTGCTTGTCAAAGACGAATCAATTGAATACAATGAAAGTGAAAGAAGGGCGTAGGATCGTAAATAAAGTCGAAGCCTTCCAAGACGTTGAGGTGAAACCGCAGGTGCCGGGTCTCGTGGCAGCTCGACTATGCATTGCGACACCCATATCAAGACTCTCGATTCATCCAGGCTAGAAACCTGGTCTGAGCAGTCTGGAACGAACGTCTGCATGTCAGTCATCATGTCTCGTACCCCATCATGATCGTGTGCGCACTTCTAGTGATTCATAGCAGACACCTTGTCTCTCTCTCATCCGCATTCCCTGTCCTTTCATGATCAATAGAGTACCTGCGGGTGACGTGAGGACTCGAGCGGTGGGACAGCGGACCTGCTATGGATTGGCTGAATCGTTGCACAGCGGAGAGGCACGTTATGCGTGCATGAATTGTGGAGATGAGATGTAAGCACGGGGGTAAATTGCTAGTATTGAATCATTCACCAATAATTTTCTGCTTTCACGTATTTTGAATCGCCTTTCTTAGCATCGAAAAAGGAACGCCGTCAAGCGAAGTTGAATAGGGAGCCCGTGAGCTGATAGCTCGGTGACCTGTAACGCCCGTCATGATTAAAGAACTACGCTTTCGGAGGTTCAAGACAGTGTTAATATTATTGTACCCAGGTGGGTAGGGTAGGTCACCAAGGGCAGACCCGAGATCTTGCCCAGGGGTTTGGCTTCAAGTCAGTCCCCCAATTTGTTCTTTCACCCTGTCCTTTGGGATGACAGCATTCACACAATTGTGATTGCAGAAAACAACATACCGCTAAGAACTATACTTATACGCGGTGGCCAAAGTCAGAAGCGGTATCCCACAACGAAAAACGAGATTCTTTGCTTAATCCGTTACAATATCCTACATAGTTACCAAAGACTCATTCTAACAACCGCACACTCACTATTCCACCGTTTCGGTACATCTCTACCTCTATCCATTGCAACTTGATTATTTCAACTTTTCAACTACAGTGTTCCCTACTAATGGTGTCGGTAGGCAGTCCAGCTGCCTTACAATGGCTTTGCGTAGAGCTGACATCTCTTTTACTAAAGTCCCTACCAGCTTATCTTGCGCCTTTGACAACCTGTTCTTACTATACAAGGTAAACAGTGCGCCGTCAATCTCTTTTAAGTCAAGGAACACTTCATTATCAATATTGCCAGCACTGTATTCAGGGATCCCGTCCCACATACACTCGCGGTATAACCGCGCTAGTTGCAGTGCTTTGATTCCATCCGCGATATCAGAGTCACGGATAAAGACCATCAGCCGATATTCGCTCCTCTGAGCGAACCATGGTCCTCGTTGTGGCGACTCGATGTGATCCCAAGCTGTCCGCTTCGCATCTGTATTCGTGAAATGGGGTTGATTAAGCGTCTTTACAAAGTTCGCGGCTTCCGCCTGCTCTTGGCCCACTTTTTCGAACTCAAGGGTTCTTCGCCCGACAGTGGGATGTAACTGTAGTACTGCAACATCGTTATCCAGCGAGGTGGGCTGCTGGTATGCAGGGTCAAGAGACCAGCTTTCTGGATCTGTCTTTCATGATGTTGGCGATTTGGGCTTAAACGGCTGGTTAGAATGTGGCATATCTTGGGTATAGGCCGTCATCTCAATGGCACAATAAGCTATTGAATCCAACTTGTGTTCAGACATGAGGAAGGTGGTAGTTCCTAGGAGGGCAATTTATACTACATGGAGGTCTGATTTGTTAGGTACTTTGTTCTACAACGCTCAAGATACGGCCCTGGCAACAAGAAGCTTTGTTCACGATTAATGCTTCTTTCAACGCATTGTACAGGTGTGATCCTTATCAACTCATTATTGCAGCTTAGTCTATCATGTGAGTAAAAGGTAGCTCCTACCACACACTATGCTGTCGTGAAGGCTCATCGCGCTAGATATGACTTTTGTAGCACTCGTTCTAGACAGCCTAGTAGTAATTGGATCAGTTCTCTCTATAGTCGTGTCAGACTCGGCATGGCCAGCAACAGTATCTTAGGAAGTAAAATTCCGTGCATCTTCTTTGCATTTGTAGTACGTAACCTCCGTTGACCAAGAAAAAGGAATGTCGAGAAAGGCCTTTAATAAGTTGCAACAGGTACAAGTACCGAGGAGCTCAAATAAAGCCTACATTATACTTCCTAGTAGTCTGTAAGACACACATTGCGACTTCCATCCTATTCTAACAAGGTATCACGGATCTTAGACTAGATAGGAGGACAGACCACTAGCTACATCAATACCTTTAGTGTGGCAGAAGAAGAGTGCATACTTCTGTATCACTGTGAGGCGCTGGCCAAAGTGTTTCTTTGATGTGACCTAGTAGAATGAGAGACGGATGTGTGGGTTGAGCGCGTGCCGTGGTAGATATTGTGATGCCTAGAAATGTCGAATTCACCTCAAGAAAGTTCAAGTGCGAGTAGGTCAGGAAGGGACGGCGCATGATCAAACAGTATGGGATAGGACATAAGTTAGACATGTGTAGTATCAGTAATCAGCCTGCATGTGACCAGAAAGGCTTTGAGGAATGACTAGTGCACCTCTCTGACCACAATACTCAACCTCAGCCAAGCGACCCCGCAGCTTGTGTCAAGCTGAAACAAGAAAGCAAGCCAAGTGCGTGTCCAAACGCATCTTCGTCCCGTCAAAGGGACAAACAGCAAGCGCGCGTTGAATTGAGTTGTCTTCTCACAAACTGAGAAAATACCCTGCGCAATCAACCTCGTTGTTTCCTAATCAAAGCAAGTCCGGACGAACGTTGTGCATTGTAGAGAAGCCTTACAAGGATGTCTGGGACATCACGACAAGCTTTCAGCTTGTATTTAGCAAACATGAAAAGTTCATAAGAGCGTCATCCAGCCGAGATTCGTGCTCACAATCAAACACCATCGGCAACCCCAGGTGTAAGCTCGTCAACACGTTCCGTCCAATCTGCCTACTTGTGCAAGTTACGAGAAAATCAAAGTCAGAAGCCATAAGCCCTTGCTGTCCTTTCCGCAAACTGTTTAGAACAGACATGGTAGCTTTTGATGCAGACATGCCTCCGGCGAGCGACGTCGACATTTTCCAGTCATACGACACCCAGCCCCCTCCTCATAATACCGACATCTCCGATGCCAAGGAAGATGAAGAGAAACAAGAAGCAGGAGACGCCACTTATAACTCATCCAAAGACTCAATAGAAGCGCTCGAATGGCCAGACACGTACTGTCTTGACTTCGATGCTGACGCTGGAGGTGAACAAACTACAATCAGGCACCTGCATCTCCTGCAGGTTCAGCTCTTGGAAAGGAACGATACCAATTCCGATCAGCTCGACCTGCCAGCTCAGCTTGACATGCCTGATGAATGGGACGTGTTGGTCGAGCTTTCGCTAGACGAATCAGTCGCTTCTAATACCGATATCATCAGCTTGGAATGCCGTCGAGGAGCTCCTCGGTCTAACGCGTACACTTTCTTGTTTTATCGGGTATTTATCTTTGTGCTTCTTGTTGTCTTAGTTGCGATTCTGTGGCAGTTGTTGAACAGCTCCGACTAGAATGAGAGAAGAGGTAGTTGTAAGGTTCTCGTAGTTCACTTTAGGCTCCTTCACTTGCGAACATGTGACAGAGTTTGAGGTTTGGAGTAAGATGGAATTGTTACGATTTATGGATTGTCTTGTGATTATTCCGAAAATTCTGCTCTCCGTCGTAGTAACGTATTCTCACTGTGACGTTATAGTGTGCAAAAGACGATTAACTTTCCTTTGCTTTAATCAATTATAGTACGCCTTCGCGCTGACTTCCTAGTGCATCTGGTAAGCTTATGCATTGGTGCTCGATGTATGTAGGTAGAGGCACCCAAGCCAGCGGATGGACGCGTCTAGACATCCAACCCTGATCCACCATGCACGTCAGCATGCGTTACTGCCAAGGCACGGAAAGATTGGCACCGTTAGTAGCACAAGTCACATCCATCTAGTATCAGAATGTGCAAGTCTATCTCACGTAGGGAAGGACATGGAATGATGAGATCTGACGTCTCGAAGCGAATGAGTACGCTCTGAGGATACACACGGGCGCATGCCATATATCTCTTTGATAGGTATCTGGAGTGATTCCTCACTCAGAGTCATTGTCTTAGACTGATACAATAACGGCGAGCTGGCGGTGGCAGCATACACGACGCTTTGACTAACAACTAAGTAGAGAATACTGTCAAGCCTGAAGTCCACGACGGAGAGGTCGCAAACAACCCAACGTTTGATAGGTCAACCCAGGTAAGTGTCACTACGCTTGAGATTGATGCAAGTCCTGAGGCGAGTTCAGAATGGGATACCACTTATTTAGTGGAAGATGAGTACGATCATGCACTAGATCATCGGTTGCTCGGTGATTATGCCTCCTCTTCGATCTCCGAGCTAACCTCGCGCTAGTCGAGATAAAACGACGCATGGTTTATCGCTTTGAGGCAATCGTGCAAGACTGGCAGGAATTCTCACTTATATCTAAGGACGCATCATAGTCTCGCCAGGCGCCGATACCGGCGCTGGATTGACCAAAGTGTACTAAGCCGAAGCAGAGCAGGTACAAAATTGCCCGTAATATATCTTTCCACCAATTATAATAGTGCAAGTAAATTCACTACACTACGGTAAGCAGGTCGGGTTTTTTACCTAAGATTGTTCAAAAAACACAGATTTTATGTGTTTATTGATAGAGTTCTGTGTTTTTTTAGTAAAGAGGAGATAACAGCGGAAGAATAGGCCTAACAAGGTAACTAGAAGCTATCTATCTATATAATTTTCTCTTTTTTCCTTCTCTCCTTCTCTCTCTCTCCTTCTCTCTCTCTCTCTTCTTCTCTCATTTTCTCCTTCTCTCCTTTCCTTTCAGAAGAGGATTAATATAATAGCTAAGCCCCTTTTTTACTTCTAGAAAATCTGCTAATTCGTGAAGGCAGAACAAGACCTTAGAAGGCACAAAAGGAAAAAAGGGAGAAGAGGAGAAGAAAAGAGGGGTAAGTGCTTAGAGCTGCAAATGTCGGGATGTAGGGAAGAGAGAGAGTAGGGAAGAGAGAGAGAGTGGGGGAAGGTCTTAGAGCTTAGCGTAAGCAGACAGATTAGCCAATAATAAAGCAGTAAATACCTAGATTATATGTCTAAATACACCCACATTTTTTGGGTATTAGCCTATCCAAAATCTGGATTTTAATTCTAGATTACTTAGGTTTTTTTTACCTAACCTATCTACCGTAGTGCTATGTAACACATTACGAGTTGGACGTGAGACAAAGCCTCATGTTCTGTTATGTAAGCGAGCGCAAAAACAATTCAGCGCATTTGCCCACCCGCTCGCAGCACGAAGCAAAGGAATATCGTGAAAGGGCATACCGTTAAGGTCGTTTGCCTGTCATCGACGGAGCAGGCTTGAGCAATACTGCGAAACTCAGTTTAAAAGCCTGTGTGCCTTCTTTCTTATGATAAGTGGTTCCGGTTCGGAATACTCGAATTCCAGGCCGCCCAGAAGCCATTTTAACACGTTACTAGAAGATGCAGAACGGATGAATAAAGAATTGCTCAAACGATAACAATGAGGCCAAACGTCGCTCCTGCGCAGATACCCTCAGTTGCGATGGCAGCAGTGAAAGTACTTTAGAAAATGTTGCAGATACTCAAAGTGGCAGGCAGGCGCACAAACGGGCTCTAGTAAGCGTAAAGGCGTGCAGGCGTGCGGCAGTCAGGTCAAAGGCGCGTTACCTAGAACAAACTGCCTCTAAATACCTGGTATACTCGCAAGATTGTCAAGGGAGAGTCAACGTAAAGAACATAATGCAGTCACAGCCTTTTAGGAGACTGTGTAATTGTTAGACGCTTTGAACATAAAGAACCATAGGATACAGTGTATCAGTGCATACACGCCCTCAACAAAAGATAAATAGTCTAAGGGTAATTGGACCTTCTTTTATGCAGTGCTGTTTATTGTTAACAAGTATACAGTTGTTGAGTAGTCGTGTTGCTGTGAACCTCTGGGTGTGAGCTCTGCCGGCCTTCAATGCAACCCTGCGACATTCATAATTACTTTAAGTCAAGCGCGTGCAAACCACTGTATATTTCCTAGATGCGCAGCTTTGACATAGTAGTTACAGAAGATATTATGTATCGTTACTACTACGAAGATGGAGTGTATTGAGGTCATTGCTGCGTCTATTTGCTACTGAACCACTCCTATACTCCTTATCTAGCTCCTTACCTAGCTCTTTACAACCGCACGACAAAGCACTTCAGATTTATAGCAGTTCTATACACTCACAGAACTTGATCCTCTAACACCTTATCAATCCTGCATCACTCTGGAAAATAATAACAAGCGAATGGCTGGAGTCGTCTAGAGGAGACGTGGTAGAGCGATAGGAAAGAGATGATTTATGATTTAGAAGCCCTACAAACGTAGTGTTCATAATAGCACATATGCACGAAAGGTTGGAGGCTCCTGAGAAAGCACGAGATGTGTACAGCGATATACTAGGCAGACAGAAACGAGTACTAGGTGCGGAGAAACTAAACACACTCTGCACTGGAAGTAATTTAAGTAATGTCTACCACTAGCTAGAGCAGTATAAAATGGTAGAAAAGCTATAGTAGAAACCACTGGAGGTAAAGAGGCAAATTTGCAGGGTATACGACATGGTATCATTGCACACAGCTGGCAATCTACGCGAAGCCTGATAAGAGTCGGAATAGGTCCAGGAAGAAAAGAGGGATTCGTACAGTCTGATATATCGAAGGTCGTGAGACATTAAGGGGATGGACGAATTCAGAGGTATTACCAACTGTCGCGGTAAATACCGCTTAGATTAGTGATTATCTGATCGGGATTACTGATTTTGTGATCCAAATCTGGATGCGCTAAGTCACTAGCGTTAGACTAAGGATATATAAACAATTAGGTTAAACTAATAGATTTATAGAAGAATTTAATCTCTCTTTCTTAATTATTAATTGTTTATCTCTTAAGTCTCTTAATAATTACAGTTATGAGCCTAGCGTTATAGAACACAAAGGAAGATTCTCCCTACGTACTAAGTATAGCTAATGACTTTATTAATACAATTAAAACTTATACTAAACCTCTTTACTACAAACTAAACCTACTACTATAGATACTGTAGAAAAGATTAGTACTAGGCAAATCCTGCTTAAATCTAGATTAGACTAGCTAAACTAGTATACTTAGCTAGAGTTTCACGCCTAAGACAAGGCTATCTAGGATTAAATTAATCTACATGCTGCTAACGTAGACCTAATAGATAAGTAGGAACTAGTCTATCCTTCTTATCTAAAGAAACTAGTGCAAACAGAGAGAGTTAATAACTTAGCTTTTAAAGCTATAAAAGAAACCTACAAACTGCTAGTTGTAGAGCATCTAGAAGAAGTCTAGAAATACA
>SATU01000263.1:0-41308 GCA_004335285.1 Ascochyta fabae
GTTATAATGCGTGCTCTAGGGTTGTCTCTTAATTCTATCTAAAGCTTGTATAGCTTAACATTAATGCTAATTGCTTTGTTAACTAGTTTGTTTAAGGTGTTAGTACTAGCGCTAGTGCGCATTAGTTCTTCTTTAACTTTAGGCTTAAGACCTTATTTAAACATAGTTATTAATGCAGTGTTATCCTACTCTATATTAGCAGCAAGTTGTTAGAACTCTGCAGTGTAGTTAGCTGTAGACTAATTCTATTTAATGCGTTAGATGTTGCAACGTGTAATAGCTAGTTTATTTAAGACTCTAAAGATTAGTTTAACTATCCTCTTAAATTTGTTAAAGTTGTTAAACTAGGCTAAGATTTTATTAGGACACTTATCTAATATAGCCTTCTAAAGGAAGAGCTTAATCTATTTAAAAGTGTTGCTACGCATATAGCTTGTAGCTAGCATAACACATTTATTGTCTAGGATCCTACTTCCTTAAAACTTAAAGAACAAGTTAAACTAGAGAAGCTAGTTGTTAAGCTTACTTTGTTTGCTATTATAGGTGTTAGGCTTAGCAACATTTATAGTGCTGTTTGTAATAGGAGCATCTATGTTAGCGTTGCTTAAGCGAGAGCTGCTAGAGGTAGCACAGTTTTCTAAAGTACTTATCTTAGGAGTGTTTAAAATGTTAAGTTTTACACTTTAAATAAAGTCTGTAAGTAATTGTTTAGTTAGGTCTTAGGGATAAATATAAGAGCAGGGAACTAGGAGGAGTAAGTAGTATACGTCTAGGACCTTAGCTCCTTAGGTTGCTAGGAAGAGTATAGAGTAGACTATCTATTTTATCAGCAAAGTTAAGATATTCTAATACCAAAGTTGATTAACAAGGTTAAACATAAACTATAAGAGTTGTGTTTCTACTAACTATATACTTTAATAATAGTAGTAGTAATGCAGACTAATTAGTATTAGGAATCTTCTAATTACCCTAAGCACTAATTATACTAATCACTAATTGTACTAATTATGCCAAGCCTAATTATGTTACGTGATTCTTAGCCTCTTGCTAAGTGCTGACACTGTCATATTTGCTTACGCTGAACCTAATAACTTGTTATAATTACTGTGCTGTAGCTACTGTAATTAGTTTGCATCCTTTCCGTGTTCTGTGGATTGTAACATTACCTAGTCTAGTTAGTCTAGGTCTTCTAGATTAGGGAAGAAAGTAGTCTGTCCTCCTTTTTACCCTACTTTCTTTACAGTTACAAGAGGTGCAATAAGTGTAGAGGCATATATAAGGTAATAATCTTAGCTTCCTTATAGTATTATTAGAAGTTAAGAGAGTTGTAGCTCTTATAGCTATTAATAAGAAGCAGCTAGTGCTCTTCTTAAGTGCGCTTCTTAGTGTAGGCATTAAAGTGCTCTAACTACTAGTCTAAGCTTATTAGTAGTCTATCTGTTCTTAGAGACTCTAATAACTAAGTTATAGAGCAGGTTGTCCTCTTTATACTAGGCAGAGAGGTAGTTGTAGCCTTTAAAGATAATAAAGAGCAGAATAGCCTATTCTGTGCTATTAATGCCTTATATAACTATTATCTACTCCTAGTTGCCCTGCTATACTGTCTTTAGCTGTCTCTAACGCTCTAAGCCTGTAACAACTACTTCTATTAATATACAGCCTATTATAAAGCCTGTCTTATTAAAGTTATAGATATTATTATTCTAGATACTAAACTTAGCTTTAACATTTGCTATAAGCTTAAACTAGCCTTGTATAATCTCTAGATCTTCATAGAAGGCTCTCTTATAGTTGTACTTGCAATTAAACTACACTTTAAGGTTAGGGCAGCGCTTAACAAACATACTAGGCTAGTTTAGGCTAACTTAGCCTATATTGCGCTCTTTCTGTAAGGAATTAGCTATATTAGCTATAGCAGCTAGCTAAGAGGCAAATCCTTAGGTATCTAGCTTAAGGATGTGCTTAGCAATTACATTCTCCTTAGTTTAATCTATATTTTTTAATTTTAGCGCGTAATTAGCTTGTGTAGGTTGTCTTACATATTAGTTGTATAATATATTATAAGGCGTGTTATATATAGCTATAGTGCGTTGTAATGTAAGTATTATATCTTATTTAATTACCTAGAGCGCAAGCTGTATTATAGCTTCTTTTAAAGGCTTAGATTTGTGTTATTGTTAAGGCATTGTATAGTAGGGTGGAAGTTTAGTATAGTCTTAGCATTATAAACAACTTACTTGTATAAACAACTTACTTATAGAGTACGTTATACTAAAACTTCTAAGCTTAATAACTATTTAATTACAAAGGTTCTATTAGGTAGTTTTTAAAAACAGCTTATTATTATATACTAGAGTAGGTATTAGAGAAAAAAAGTTAAAGTTTATTATTAAACTAAAGACTTATTTTACTATAGTTAAATTAGATAGTTAAATAACTTACTTAGTAAGATGTTTTTATATAAGCCTAAAATATTTTTATTGTTAGTATAATATTTTCTATAGGTAATTTAACTTTTAGATAATCTAATCTACTAGATCTAGAGGTGCACGGCTATGTGCAGGGGTTATTTTAGTAAGGGAGTGCGCGGAAGCTATATGTGCGCGGAAAGTATATGGGCCAGCTTATCTGACTTGGCTGCGGGTGCACCAACACTCGCAGGCCGCGCCTTCGGGAGGTGGGGAATGATCCACCAGCCAAGCGGACGGGATCGGCCCGAATTGCAGAGAGCCACCAAATCCTGCATGCAAGCTCACCACACTCGTTTCTCAGCCCATGGCCCCTTTATGCTAGCTGCCATTCCTGCAGCCAGCTGTGTTCGCAGCAGCCTCCCAGGATCACTTTGCCTGTGGTTCTTGTAACAGTGGTGCCAACTCAGTACACTCGCAGACTGTGTCTTGTCTGTCACATATTGTTGACACTGCAGTCGCAAGTCAATGACTTGCGGATAGTATTAGTATCTGAAGGATGCGTATCCCAGAACGACTTTCGGAGCTGCCACATCAGTAGGTACACCTGCTGATCCATTATACATGGTACGAGTAGGCACTTAGATAACATCGGCCTTATGTGCCGGTCTAAATGGAGAGCAAACTTAAAACAATGCAGGCGAACGCCTAAGCGGGTCTACACGAGCAGATGCTTGACTGTCGAGCCAAGTTTTCCCGAGGCTAAGTGAGTATTTCAATCAGGAACCATGGTTAGTAAAGGAAGATCATGAACAGATCGGGCACGAAATCCGCAATCTCTAAATCGTTGAAAGTGCCAGATAGGGGAAATTACCATCAGAGGCTGTGCGGGATGTCCAGATGCGCTGTGATGGTGTTGTGAGCTTTCACAGTCTCGGTGTCCACGTCTGAGGCTGATGTGGAGCCTGTAGAGTCTGTCTGTTTACCGCGCAAAGCGTACTGCAATGCTCAGCGCCCTCCTTTTCAGTTCGATGTCCGTCAAGTGTCAGGCAACCCGGTACTGTCAATATCATCCACTCAGCCAATTGCATTGAGAGGGAAGAATCTATTTAGCAAGTGGGTCTTGAAACATTATGCAGCGTGTTGGAAACTTTCCGCGAGACACCACAGTATGATTGATACGACAAGAAACAAAGAGAACCAAGTTTGTCGTCAATTCGCTGCCTAGATAGGCAGGCAACGACGTTCTGCATATGAGTATGTCCGATGGTACGCCCGAGTCTGAAAAACTTGCGCTTTACCTGCCCTGCTAGTTCAAACGACATTGCAAGATATTGTTCTCTAGTAGTAGTGGAGCAGACAAGGATGCACAGACACATGCTAATACTACCAAGAACGCGTCAAGCTGTTGTTTTAATTACCCGGGTGCATTACTGCGACCGCTTGCAAGCACGTGGGGCTGGGCAGACGGGGAAATAGAAAAAATAGGCTCTCTATTCATCTAGATATGCAAAATTCGGAAGAGGCCGCGAATGAAAGATGCACAAGCCATAGGTAGAAGAAAAGAAAACCTGTCTCGGTCCACCCGGTAGATACGCCGACAAATGCATGAAACTTTCATCAAAACATTCAGACGTGAGGAAGAACCATTAAGGACATGAGGAAGAATACTGCCGCCCACGAGCACCCAGAAGGATCCGCGAGCCCGCCAGAAAGGATCCAGATCGTAGTAATACACCCATCGAAACACCGCCTCCCTTCTCATCGAACTCACTCCGGCAAGAACCACGCCTAGTTGAGCTGCGGGTTGGTCGTTGCCCTCCTCAGTTTGTACATGGGCAGGTAATCAAAGTCGTCCTTCTCAGGCTTGTACCTCCACGCCTTGAACTCGACGCCGTACGGTTTAGGCTCAAGCTGATACAGCATGCCCAGCGGACAATCTAGATCCGCCACGTCCTCCCTGTTCAGCCCTTGGAAGTATGCCAAAAGCACCCTCGCTACTGAACGATGTGTGATCAAGAGGCAGTGATCCTGCATGCGCTCCAACTCCACAATGACAGGGCGAATGCGGTTGATGACGTCGAGATAGCCTTCACCACCGGGACCAGGGTAACGGTAGGCAAGCTTGTCGCGGCGGCGGCGCAGGTATTCATCTGCGTGCTTTGTACGGATTTCGTCATATGTGAGGCCTTCCATGAGGCCCGCATTCAGCTCGTCAAGCATGCGCATCTGTTTGACTTCAAAGTCCTCGTCGCAAAAGTACTGTCCGGACTGGACACTACGCTTCAGCATGGATGTCCAGACGCAGAAGTTGTTGTGTTCGAAGTCGCTGCTAAAGTATGGGTTAGGCGGTGTGTGGTCACCCGGAACAGGAGGAAAGTGTGTGTTTGCCATTTTATCGGCTTGACGGATGGCCCACTCTGTGCGCTGCTTGTCAATGAAGCGCGTCATTGCTTTTGCGTATTTGCGTCCGTTTTCGGAGAGATCGCTATCACCGCCAATCTTGCCAGCGACATTGTCGAGGGATTCGCCGTGGCGTGTGATCCAGATCATGCGTGGTGCGAGGTTGAAGTTGAGTAGGTAGTAGACTGCTTGACCAGCGAGGAAGCCTTTGATTTGATGTGAGATCATCTTGCGACCTACGTCGACCATTTTGACGTAGGGCATGTTGTTCTCTTCTTCGTAGTCGCCAATGGGTACATATGCTTTCTCGTAAATGGCAACACGCTTCTTGAAATCTTCGAGCGCGGCGTATGGGTCTTTGTCTTGGTAGTCGGGTCCAGACAGCTTGAGACGCATGTTCGACTCGAGGAGGCTCTTGTCCTGACACACGCTCTCGACGAAAAGAACGTTGAGCTCGGGGCCAGCTCGCGCACGGATCTTCTCCATGATCTGCTTCCTCCTTCCGAGGGTGCTGTTTGTCGCATCGAAGATGCCAACGGAGCCGTTGCCATTCAAAATGTAGTCCAGAAGATCGTCCAGAGTCTCCATAGCGCACTGTTCTCGGATCTGCGCGGCTTTTTGGTTGTTAGGGTCGAAGAAGTCGGCCGATTGGTCCATGCCCTCCTCTTCGTTTTCTTGCTTGTCGCCATTTGTCTCGCCGTTCTTCGGTGTTGAGCCTTGGGGACCAGGCGATATGACTTGCACGCGGGGCACGTCTGTTTCTTCGACAGCGGTAGAGTCGTTCGAGTCGTGAGGTGGGTCCTTCAAGTTCAGTGGGGCCATTTCTCTGTTATCCGCCGCTGCCGAGTCACCGTTGATGAGGATGTTGGCAGCAATCTGAGGGAGGGAGTCTTGGTGTTGTTCCAGGGCATTTCTGACTCCCGAAGGGACCCTCTCCAGGCTTTGCTGCGACAGGCGAAAGCTGTGTCCGCTTGCAGCCACACGGCGCTTCTCTCCCACGTTGAAAATTTTCGTGTCGTGCTGCAGCCAGTTGAGGTATCTCGTCATCTTCTTGGTGATGTATGACTTGCCACGGGCTGGCAGGCCGACCATGACGATGACGAGCTTGGAGCCGACATCGCGCTGGGCAATCTTGCCGTCGGGGGATACTTTCGACTTGGTCAGGCCGGGGATGTCGAGGGTGGTGGGGCGAATGCGGGGCGTCGAGGCAGCGCTGCTGTTCCTCGTCAGGGCCCTGGGTCTGTTAGTACGCAGCGCCTCAGCAGACTGGTCTTCTGGGACGGACGCCTTGGGGCTTCCTGGCTGCGAGGGCGCGGGGGTGTCGCTCAGGGCGACGCCGACGCCATCCTTCAAGGTCGCATGGTTGTGGGTGAGGTGGTGGGCGCCCGTGGCCGATGCAGGCGGGGGCCTGAGCTCTCCGCGCTGGGCGGCAAGGTCCTTGATGGCCTGCACGCTCTTGGGGGGGCCTGCGGAGGGGATGGCGGGCGGGGCGGGCGTGGAGCGGGGGGCTTGGGCGCCGCTGCTGCTGGTCGGGGTGGTGGACTGCGCGTGTTCCTGGCTGTGGTTGAGGCTGCTCATGAGAACGTTTCGGGCGTAGATGGAGTGCTGGCTGGTGCGGCGAGTCGAGGTAGCTGGGTTGCTGGAGGCTGAGGAGCGTCGGCGCTGAGGATGATGTAGCTGCGTTCCTGTTCCGGCATTTTGTCTGGGCGGCGTGATTGCGGCCATGCCGTATTGGGAAGTCCCGCTGCTAGTCACCTGCAAACCGGGCGCGGACCACGACTGTGCAGCTATGACGGACGCGTGCGCACAGAGCTCGAGGTTGGCGGGTGCGATGGTGAACGGGCGTGTGAAGAGGAGAAAAGGTCAAGTACCTGGGGCAAACAAGCGCACGGGGAGATGTTCGGAAGAGCAGGCTGGCGACTCGCGTGCTTTTTTCTTCTTCGTGTAGTTTGTGTCGAAAGGGAACCACGGCCGATGACTGTTCCCGTTTTCCCAGGGTTCAGTGCGAACTACACAGTATCCACCAAAGTGAGCCTTGAAAACGGTCCGCCGCCAAAAACTAGTCGAGAGCGGACGCTGAACCTCGAGGAACGCGTGCGACGTGGGCAGATTGTGCGCGACGATGGCGATACTGCATGCTATGCTGCCGCCTGGTGTCTTATCACGCTCAGATAAAGAAGTGAGCAGGTGCCCTGTCCTCCTGGTTCTGTTGGCTCTGTGGAGAGTTACCACCCGCCGAGCTGTCCTGCTCGAAGCGGCCGGCCCACATCGGACTCCGAGGCCAATCGATCGCACACGCGCTCGAGACGACGAACTCTCCGTTGCTCGCTGCCACGGTGCTGTCGAGGCGTTGCTCGAGATTCAGGTCGCCGAACTATCCTTATCTGGCACATGCTTTCGTTACCATGCCGTCGTCTCCAAATGCTTCGAGCTGCAGCACCGTGCAGCCGTACAGCTGCGCCAGGCAGGCCGTGGAGCGTGGCAGTGATGCATGCCCATCCAAAACCTTGGCGTCTAACGTGCGTGGACGGGAACTTGAGCCGTTCTCCGGATGAGCATGATCATGAGCATGATCATGAGCATGAGCATGAGCATGAGCATGAGCATTTCATTCTGACGACTGAGGCTCACGCACGAGACGTCGTAAGCATCGCGCATGGATGCTGATCAAGTTTCGAGTCGCAGCGTAAGCACCAGCAAGCAGGTGTACGCTGAGATGCTCAGCGCCGTCAGCACGCTCACCACGTTCCCGCTCGTTCTGAATTTCTTCCTATGGAGCCCATCCTCGCCCACCTCAGAAAAAAACTGCTTGTTGCCTGTCGTCTGTCAGCTCAACGCCCACGCCTGTGCTTCGGTTGTCCACACACCTTGCTGCCGTCTGAACAAGCTGATGAATAGAATACCCGCTCCATACACGGCGAACAGCGCTCCAATCGAGTAGAACTCGGCCGTGAAGATCTTGAGCACAATAAGTGCAAACGAGAACTGGCCAATGGCAGTACGAATGTAGGCTCCTTCAAAGGTACGCTGCGCTGCGCGAATCTCTACCATCTCAGCCGGCGTGAGAACGACAGAGCGTGCGCGATGGAGGCGCAAGTGGTACTGGTCAGCGATATGACGGCCTTCAAACATGACGACGGGTGTTGAGTGTATTGGCAGAAGCAGACCAGGCGATGGACGTGAATGGGGACTGGGCTGGGGCCGTGCACAGCTTGTATTGCAGTCAACAGGTCAGTCTGGCAGATGATGTGCACGAGAGAGCCAGTCCATGTGAACCTTGAGTGGTTTCGGACGCCCATAACGCCGAGGCTCGAATCGCGACATTCCGCCCCGCCCATGTCAAGTCGCTGTTGTCATGTTCCTCGGACCCAAATGTCACGTTTGCTGCTGTTTCTTTAGAACGATGCCATGGTTTGATCTATGCATGTCACAATCTGGCAGCGAGGTGGGCAGCGCTTGCTGTGCCAGGTAGAAGAGAGCTCGAGTCGCCGGGGGTCCCTGCCCAAACTTCCAAGCTGCCCCGGGTCGCACCTGCCCCCGCCCCTCTCCTACCACAACCAGCGCGAGGAGTCGACAACAAGCCGTCTGACTGGGATACAAGGTCATATCTTTACCCTTCTCCTGTGTGTACATGAAACGGTTCGCCCAGCGGTTTGCTTGTCAGCGCTCGGTCACCCATTTGTTGCGGACCTCCGGTTTGTGAGTAGCCCTTCTGATACTTTCATAAACAAAGCTGAACCAGACAGATCACCAAGAGGTAAAGATACGCACGCCACGAAAAATCCTCTCACACCCTACTCGCTCCCAGCAGCATCGCATTGGCCGCGCCATTGTCGGCATTCATCTTCGCGCGCGGACCCTACATACGAAGCCCGCTTCCACGACGTCCTTGCCAAAGAAGAAGAAAGAAGATACGACAAAGACATGGGCGACACAAAGTCGGTGACGTCAAACACCTCGAGCGGGAAGCGAAAGAGGAGTGCGGGGCCTACCTTCTATGCTGTAAGGGTTGGCCACACGCCAGGCGTATACTACAGCTGGCGTGACTGCGAGGCACAGACCAAAGGCATGAAATCCGAATGTAGTTTCCCTAGCCACTTCTGGAGCCCAGCGTGCTGACGAGATCAGATAGAAAGTTCGACACCCTCACCGAGGCCGAAGCTTTTGTGAAGAGCGGATACAAGTCTGCAGCCAAGCCAGCGAAGGCAAAGTTTTACGGCGTAGCCATCGGACACGGTCCTGGCGTATATGCAGATTGGCCGTCGACACAAGCACAGATCAAGGGCTGCAGTGGTGGGCTTCAGCAAAGCTTTGCCACACGCGAAGAAGCCCAGGCCTTCGTCAATGAGCACAAGCGAGATCACAGCGTACCCATCAGCTTGCGAGGTGACCTTTCTGAGGCATCATCCGCAGTCGGTCAGGGCTGCAGAGCCAGTGAGAGCGTGTTGAAGAAGCAGAAAAAGAACAATGGACTGGCCGCAGCGGCTGTCCCCAATGGCAATGTCACATACGAGCCTGGGATGGGACCATTACCTGACGGAGCTGAAGATGGCTTCGACCGCACGCTGAAGATGGATCTCGAAAGTGGTGCTATCAGACACAAGACTGAGTCCGAGCTGGGAGCTATGAAAATGCAACCGACTGGCGATTTCACGGGTCAAGTCGTGGTCTATACCGACGGTAGCTCACTGGGCAACGGTAGGACTGGAGCAGTGGCTGGCGTTGGCGTCTACTTTGGTCCGAACGATAAGAGGTAGGTGATCACAGACCACCTTAGTGGATCATAGGCTAACTTTACGAGCAGGAATGTTTCTGAGCCATTGCGGGGGTCGAAACAAACCAACCAGCGTGCTGAACTAACTGCTATCGCCCGAGCACTCGACCATGTTCCTATCGATCGAGACATCTTGATCTGCACTGACTCATACTACTCAATACGATGCATCACAGAATGGTCCCCAAGGTGGCTGAGAAATGGCTGGAAGAGCTCAGCTGGTAAAGACGTTGAAAACAGGGACCTCGTAGAACCCATCGTATCCAGGGTTTGTGAAAGGGAGGCATGCAAGGCGAAAACGAAGTTCCAGTGGATCAAGGGGCACGCCAATGACCCAGGCAACGTCGCAGCTGATCAGCTGGCTGTGAACGGCTCAAGATACAGCACACCAGAGCTGAGGGGCCAAATCGAGTTCTCGACCACGTTGATAAGCCCCATCAAGACGAAGGAGGAATGGGAGCAAGTCAAAAAGCAAGAACGAGAAGACAGAGAGGATGACGCGTTGTTTGACACTGCGTTCGTCGAGCAATCAATGGACCAGGCCTCGCCCCACTTCACGGCTGTCAATATGTCCGCTCAGACTACGGCTGAAGAGATCGCAGCGCCACAACAATCAGGTGGTGCAGAAGCGGGCTTTGGAGGAGGATTTCCGAACGGTATCTGAACGTCGCTAACGAGTATGGAAGATTCAAGCTTGACTGTAGCGAACAATTACTCCAACAGCTGCACTGTGGTGGTCGTAGTGTGTTCGATGTGCAAGACCACTGCTGATTCTTAGAGACAGAGCATCCACATCACATAAATACCGAAATTCGATTGCTCACAACATACAAATGATGCTGCTTTCAAATCGCCGAACATGTGG
Source organism: Ascochyta fabae (assembly GCA_004335285.1). Lineage (NCBI taxonomy): Eukaryota > Fungi > Ascomycota > Dothideomycetes > Pleosporales > Didymellaceae > Ascochyta > Ascochyta fabae. Next base: position 10,451 of record SATU01000263.1, read on the forward strand.
GGTCCCAGCGGCATTGCAACATCGAATCCTTGTATGTCGTTACTCCAGACTCGCAACGTCATTGCCATATGCAGACAGGCCGAGGCTGTCGACGACCTCAATTGGGAAATTCGTCCTGCAGTAGATTGCACGTCGGTCGGAGCGACCACATGGCGAATACTGAAGAGATTGTGTGTTAAGCTACCAGCTACTAAGTCCACACCGTGCTGTACTAACGGGCGCTTAACGGGGTGTCTGGCCGACTTGGGCGGAGAACTTAATGGAAAAGTAAGCTCATCGATGTACGTGTACGTTGTTTGCTTACGGATAGAAAGTCGATGCAAATGAATGTGATCCAGTAATGTTCCTGGATGATGTTTGGTAGCATGTGCCCGAGCTCTATGCGGCATGTATGTCCGTTATAAAGTTGCCGCTCAAGTAGTGAACTCACTGTGCGAACAAAAGCCGGTATCCATTCGGCATGGAAACCGATTTGCAGGTCGGTCAATAAGAAATGCCTGGCATTTGTGCAATTTGTACATATAGGACTTACAGCACTCACCCACTGACTCCAGTCTACCATCTCAATCTTCTTCCACCCACCATGAAGCTCACACTCTTGACACCCCTCGCTCTCGCAGCCCTCGCATCCACTTCCCCCACCACGCCCCTCGAGAAACGCGCAGTGACTTGTCTCAAAACCGGCGCCACAGCGACCGCCACATGGAAGAATAGCGCAGGGCAAACATGTCGCTGGACCGGCACCGTAGGCAGCAATTTCGGCACCAATAGCGTTACGGGCGGAGAGTACGTATTCCTCCTGAATCCTTAACACACAGCCGGTGGATAAAATTTGGATGAGACTGACAAAACTCAGTTACTCATGTAACGGTCGCTGCGGCGCAGGCTGTTCTGGCACAGCACTAGGCAACGCGTATACGCAGGACTGCTTTTCGCACGATGTGTGCTCGTGGTTCAATAACGCTTCCGGAGGTGCTAGGTATGTATTGGAGATTCGTTTCTAACACTTTATTGAGGCTGACGGTGAGTCGTGATGCGAATTGTGGCGCGGCGTATAATGCGGCGGTTGATGATACGCTTTTGGGCGCTGCGACTGGTTGTGGGCAGACGAATCCGAGCAATGCCGCTTCGAGGCCTTCGACGAATCCGACGTGTTCTTAGTGTTTTGGGAGAGGCGAGGTCTGTATGAATATACGGTTGATGGGCGGGTGTGGGACTTGTGTGGTGAGGATGGTCGTGTGTCCAATGACTGGACCAGAAAAGTCAATAGATCTTTGTTCCTTCCCTTTGACATAATATTACCATCTTCGAGATGACGCAAGACACCCTGTGTATTATCAGAGAATCAGCTATCTTGTGTGGCGGTATCTATTCTATCCACATACTCACAAACTCTCTCGACATTCTCCAGCCTCGGAATCATTCAATATGCCTATCCAACTTCCTAAAAATAGACTTCTGTTCTTCGCTCTCATAGTGTTTCTCTAAGCATTTCTCCACGTTGCTATAAGTCTCTCGATGTACGCCGCGTACAATATAGCAAGATGCATAATGTTCAAAACATCCCGCTGGTTTCCTAACCAGCTAGCTGTGAACTTATGGCAGATCGCCCTAGTTTTCATCATCTTAGAATAGTGTCTGCTTATTCCGTGCGGTTCAGCTGTGTGAGAGTAGGGCTTTTCGTCCAAATCTTTGGTTTGTACCGGATTCATGAGAAATTTTGAGGGAACTCAACCGCGGTTACAAAATATCACAGCCGCGGACATTCGTAAAAGAGTAACTTTTCTCACCTGGAGTACTCTCTTATTCTTCCAACACAAAGCCTTCGTCGCCGTATTATCTGCGAAACAGCTAACATGGATTCGGACTTGCTCACACTGGCGGCTGCCAGACGTCAACTGGTCGTACCCGCTCTCCCCATACTGACAATACTCAACTCCACTGGCTTTTTCGTGGAAATGCCAGAGCCGACCCTCTCAAATGAGCCATTTTCTTTCGGAATGGAGGATTATCACATGTCGCTCATCCCACCTTACGTTTCTATCGACATAGACGCGGAATTCATCACGGTTAACACACCCACAACCACTGTCAAACGCCCCGAAGCTACCCCATCATTATGGGATCGTTCATTTACTCTCGGAAATGGTCCAGTCGTGTTCACAGTTTCCATTTATCTAGCTTCTCTGCCGGAAAAGGAGCACGCTATTACTTTCGATCATGGTCCAGTAAGCTTTCCGGTGCCGACACTTGCTCCCGTCTCTTCAACTATAGCGCGTTCCTTTACGCTGGGACATGACCCGGTGGTTTTCCCCACGAGCAAGCTGCCTACCAACGTTGGTAGAGAGTATGTTGAGTTGGCTGCGCCGAATACGGCGTCCACGCTGGCTACCGTGGTAAAGCTGTTTCCTACGACACATGTCCTTCATCTGCAAGTCCAGCTTCAGTAACTGGTTGAATTGTACACTCGGATGATCAGGGCTTCGCGCTAATTATACATACTAGGACTTCGCTGGCAGAGAACCACGATTCTCCAGGCACGAAAGCTAATTCTGGTGGGTATCACATTTCAGTTTAGTGGATTGAGGGCTAGCAGTGGCCGAAGTGTGCACTCGGATACAAGGCTTCTCAACTCTCCAACGATGATGGCGAGGACAGCACTCGTCCTAACAACCTGGATTGTTGTGGCGACCGTGGGCGGCCTGTTGTGGATCGTCATATCAATACGGAAGCCGAGAATACCGTAAACTTTGAATCTCATGATTTTCAAGACCGGGAACGTTTCTCGGCCTGCCCAAAGGTTCATTGTCTCAGTGGAGTGATTCCTAATGCGTTTCTCGATGGAAATCTCCACCTGAAGTTCATGGAAATTTACCATCTATTCCGGAAATGCCAGAAAGAAGGCAGCTGCGGATGTATTGATGAAATCTACACCGTCTTCTTGATGGTCATTCCCTTGAGCTCTTTTGAAGTGCTGTATCCGGGCGCAATTGTAGATCCTGAAATCGTCAACTTTGTAAAGCAACGGATGCCCACAACATATCTAAGATTTGGAAACAAACTAATCCACGGCACCAATCTTGATTGGGTCTTGGGACTCTTCTTTATCTACCTGTTCCGGAGATATTCAGATTACATCTCGACCGGTCTGTACGCATTGTCAGAGCAGGCTCGGTCATAGTAAAGAAGTGTATAGAAAAACGTCGAATCATGTCGTTGAAAAGACTGGAAAGATTAAGCAAGTATCATGAACTGGGCAGACTGACGAGTTTGCCCAAGGCCATGCGCTTCTCCCTTTGCCTTACATGGCAAATCCGAATCCTCCTGCATGCACAGCGATAGAGCGTCCTCAGATGATCAGGGAGGTGTAGAGATTTTTGGAGGCCCACATTGCTCGGAATGGATGATTGATATATTGTACCTTTTTCTCAAAAGTGTTATCGTCTATGCTGGGACTTCGAGGTGGATCTGTGTCCTTTCTCATGTTCTCGATCAGGCTTCTTTGCTCAAGTGTCGGGCGCCATGATGAACAGCATGCAGTACACTGGTACTATTTTGTCAACTATAATAAATCCTACTCCTGTGAAAACTTGTGATAGGTGAGATGGTGATGTTTTTCGACGCTGCGATGTTGGCGTCCTATGGGCCCACTTGTCTCTCTTGGCGGGACACACACCCTCGTCTTCATCCTTTCTCGATGTCTCTTAACTTCCATCACCATATTACAAACGGCAGGTTTTTGACAAAGCAGAGCTGATCCTTCATTGTTATCTATCTTGTGAGGTGGTCAGAATGTGAGAGACTCATCCAGCCGCGCCTATGTTCACTAAATCACCCGCATCGTCCGGCTGTCCACCACGTAGGCCATCGAGGCCAAATCAGCTAGCAGAAGGTCGCTAGGCACGAGAATTGCTGCAACCGAGATCGTCATTAGCGAGGATTATCACGAAAAGTACGGTTTTGGGTAATGTCAAGGAATGCCATGCAATCTCTAGCACCAAAGTGGAAGGTAGGAAGGGTACCTGACATTAGATCAATCCATACAACATAACCATTCCGTCCTAAAATCCAGGCCATCAGGTAATTTTGCAGGATGATATGCGCGCAAAGCCAACATCGCACGCAATCGTGGCGCCATCGCCATATTTCAAGATACGCACCGAAATCAGTCAAGCTCTGCAGAGCTATATAAGATACGCAGATCTCTGGATCTAGCAATCGTTTGTCCAACATCTTTCAGCCACACTGCAGGATGAAGACTTTCGTTGTGCGCTCGCTTCTCGCATCTTTCGCTGCGGGTCTCGCTGCCGCTTCCAGCGGCGCCGTGTCCTACGCTGGCTATCAAGTTCTCCGCGTGAACACATTGGGTCATCTAGCTGAGGTGCAGAAGAAGCTCTCAACCATTTCTTACCAGCAATGGGAGGACACCGACACCCACATCGATATCGTCGTCTCGGCAGATCAGTTCGAGAAACTCCGGTCGCTTGGACTCAAGTACCGCACACTGCACGAGGATCTCGGGGACTCGATAGAGAAGGAGGGACAGCATAAAGCCTACCGCAAACGTGATATCGACGACCTGTCATGGTACGACGCCTACTCCCCATACGCCGATCACCTGCAGTACATTGCCGATCTCCACGCGGCCTTCCCAAATAATTCCAAGCTGGTCTCTTCCGGTCGATCGTACGAGAACCGCACAATCCAGGGCATCCATCTATACGGCGACGCCGGTCCTGGGAAGCCCGCGGTGCTATACCATGGCAATGTGCACGCCCGAGAATGGATCACTTCCAAGACGGTCGAGTACCTTACTCTGCAGCTCATCAACGCTCACAAGAACGTCACAAACACCACGCAGTCTGTCCTAAACCAATACGACTTCCACATATTCCCCATCGTCAACCCAGACGGCTTTGTCTATTCTCAGGAGACAAACCGACTTTGGCGTAAGACTCGCACGCCTCCCCCACCAGGTCAGAACCAAACCTGCTACGGCACCGACATCAACCGCAACTGGGAGTACGGCTGGGATGCGAACGCGTTGGGCGCTTCAACGAACGCCTGTGCACAGGCCTACAGGGGCCAGAAGCCGTCGGATACCATCGAGAACCAGGGTCTTGATGCATACGTACGCAAGCTGCGCGACACTGTCGGAATCAAGCTATACATCGACTGGCACAGTTATGGACAGTACATCCTCTCGCCTTTTGGCTCCAAGGAAGAATGGTACGCCCCTGAACTCGGCAAGTGGACTAAGACCGCTTCAGTCCTGAGTGAGACGATCCGCGACAGCTCGGACAGACGCACAACTTTCACTTTCGGTCCCAGTGGTGCCACTCTGTACACCACTACCGGAGCTGCTCCTGATCATCTTTATGCTATCGGTGGAGCTGACTTTTCTTACACTATCGAGCTTCCTGATACCGGCGATTACGGTTTTGTGCTGCCTCCTCAGAGGATCAGGGGTGCTGCAGAGGAGCAGTGGGCCGGTCAGCAGGTTCTGTACACACTCTTGGATGAGACTTTCTTTGACGGGCTTGGTCCAGCTTAGTTGCTCGTCTTAACACGTATAGCTATATGTAGGTACTAAGTGTGATGTATGAAAATAATGATCCGAGGAGCTTGTTCTGGTTGCCTATTCGTGATGTACCAAGATCGACCTGGTGTGGAGTTTTAGAACTATTGAACACAAAAAACATCCCTCCACAGAGACGGCTGGTAGGAATATCCAGAGGTGTCGATGTTCATCTGTCACAGAGGCGCAAAAAGAGTGCCCATTCTCGGAATCGAACCGAGGATCTTCTCATGTCGCAGGTGTACGAGTGAGACGCTGTACCACTAAGCCAAACGGGCGTCTCCAAATCGATATTTTCAACCCAACTTGTGCCGAGCTGTCAAATAACAACATCTATAATGCACAGCAATGGGAAGGTCAGCAGCATCAGCGTTACAAGACCATGAATAGCCTGGGATCATCTATTTATGGACGGTCCGAACTGCACGAGAAGCTTTGGAGGGGTAAGTGGGGCACGCAACCCCTCATCTCAACTGTCTTGACTCGTCCTAGCTTCCCTACTATACCCTACCAGCCGACTTCTGTAGAGCGGTCTTCCACTGCTCATTCATCAGAATGCTTCTAACACGCGCTTCCAGCCACTCAGTATTTCCCCAAAAGCCCCAGCTCGCCTGGAATCGCAGCCAGTCAACCAGAGCAACCTCCCAGTGCTGCACGAAGGTCTCCCACGCATACTCTTTCTTGCTTGTGTCTTTCAAATTGTTCCAGTACCTTTCCAGCAACTGTTTCTCCCCATTTTGCATCTCCAAGACGTGCGGGATATCATCATCAACCACCAGCATGCTGAGCGGTACAGAGCAAGTGAACAGCTTCGCCAGATCGCATACTCCAAGTCCAAGGCCGGTGTACTGAAAATCGTAGAACGCTACTTCTTCTCCAGACTCGCTGGTGAAGAGGTTCTCTGACTTGACGTCGCCGTGAATCAGCGTCTGATAATGTTCGATAGGACTCGGGTCCGATACCGAGGGTGCGAGAAATGCAGCGAACATTTCAGAGATAGAGCGGCTCTGACCTTCTGACAGCTCTGTCAATGCCTTCGTCCACTCAGAGTCGTCGTCGTTCACCAGGCTGCTGTATTCTTTTCGTCGCGTAGCCAGGTAAGTGTACCCACCGTTGAGCCAGACGGTCTTTTCCGCTGCATCTTGGCCATCGCGCAGGACTTCTTCCAGCGGCGGAAGAACAAGCTTAGTGCGATCGAAATCCTCTACTCGAGGCCACCAAAAGCCGTGGAACCCAGAAAGCCAATCCAGCGCCGCTTTGACTTGGGTACGTGACAAGGACCCTCGCTTTTCGCCGGCTACGGCAAAATCCTGCTTCAAATCTCTCAGAATCATGGCAGTCGTAGAAGTGCCATCAGAATGATGCTCGTTGATGCTTGCAAGACATTTCGCGACAGGCACAGACGCAGGTAACTGGGGTGCCAAGTGGCTGTAGAAGTACTGTTCAACCTGGTAGCTCAGGATCTTCCTGGTATGACCCTCGTCCCCTGCTCTTGTTGGTGGCGGCGTGATCAATTTGAGAATGAAAGAGTGCGTGTTCTTTGGTCTCGAATCTGAAGAATGTAATTTAGTAGACTCGCGCAGCTTCTCGATTTCAGCCGTGTGCGCTTCTAAGAGCGACTTCCTCGGACCTTCCGGCAGGCTAGCTAAGAACTCTGGAGCCAGTCCATCGGCTGCAGTTACATGACATATCTGCCCGTATCCAGCCCAGAGCGACTGCAGTAACGATATTGACAGCAGATCGAGTCCCTTCTCTGCAAGCAGAGTGGATGCAACTTTCTGAGGAGACGGTGATAATAGCATTTGCTTGTTCTGAGACTTCCAGAAGCGGGAAATCAAAATGAAAGCCAAAATGGGTAATGCAAGTCGAAGAATAGCCTTCAATAACGGTCGCAAACGTCGGAGCATCCAGCAGAGGCAGCCGACCTGGAGGAAGATGCCTGATTGATTGCAAGGGCGCCGCCTTTACCCAAAGGCCAAAAGTGGATCCGTGGTCGCAGGAATTTATTAGATGGATTGGAGTTGTGTCGATTGGAATTGTGTCGATTGGGATTGTGTCGATTGAGATGGTGTTGATGTATGTCGGTACGTACTTCGTGAGCTAGAAGGGAAGGGCTCGGAGGCACGGGCCACCTCAGTCTCTTCCTTGTCTGCGTCACGGAATCAATGTAACTAGCATACCGTTCCTCTAGATGTGTAATGGTAATTATAGGTTCCAAGAAAGGGATACATAGACTCTGTGCTCTAGACTGATAGCCGGCACGGTGAAGTGCAAGAGTACTAAACAATATCTCACGCCTTTTATGACAGCAAATACAGGTTCCAAATTTTATCGATGCATTGATCCAATCAGATTCACGTAGAGCACTCAGCTCCTCACCTCAGCAATCATGGCAGTGCCTCAATCTAGGATCTGACCACCGTCAGCCTCGCTTGGCTTGGTAGGGATTGTGGGATTAAGGCGTACTACGCCGCAGCTGACAGACAATAAGACGCGCTGGCAACCATCACCAAACGTTCTAAACCATCTTGCAGCCTTTCATCACTTATTATCAGCCACGTCGTCTACCTCTCTTGGGCATGGAGAACAATGCAGCTGAAATCATACTGACCGAGCGTCGCAACGAGAAGCGCAAATCTGCACCTGAGCTTCGCGAGTACCGCGGGATTTACTGGATTCGCCTGGTCCTGCGCATACTTTCGCTGTTCACATGCGCATTGATTTCTTTTAGCCTCGTCGAAGCCATCCAGCACTTTCGCAAGACCGAGCATGTCAGAAATCCGTTTCATGAGGGTAGTGGAAGCTTTCCGGTTTGGCCTGAGCAAGAAGGCCTGAAGCTATACCCAACATATGTCCTCCTAGGCGCCGCGCTCGTGGCTGGGGTGCTCAGTCTCGTTTTAGTTGTTGCAAGCTTCACCAAGATCGTAGGTACCTCCACGCAGAGGATACACAGACTTCCATGATAACTATTGATCAGGTACGAAGGATGACGAAGGTTGGTAACATCAGTACGATTGTTGTATCCCTCATCTGTCTCATGTTGTGGGTTGGTGTAACCGGATATTACGGAACCTGGGACAAAAGCGAGACCAACTGGGATTTGCTGTAGGCGTTGGAATGAGCAAGACAGCCTTCAATGCTGACCGTTTACAGATCGTGGACTTGTACGCATCGCGATTACGAATATAAGGACGTTGATTTTGCCGAGACTTGCGACGAAATGGTGAGAGGAGCATGCACTCCATCATGCCAGTAGCTAATGTTTACCGCAGCGATTTGCTTTCTGGGCTGGTGTGGGCCTGGCAGGACTGGAAGCCGTCAATCTCGGTATCTTCGTAATCTGGTGGCTGGGGACGCGCAGGTCTCGTGGCTATTCAAAGGTGTAAATTCCGTGCTCACGGAGAGCTGCAGAAAGAGGAAGGGTTGAGGAGCGACGGACCGAGCTCAGATAGCGTACGCGTTACGTCATGCCTTGCGCGCATAGGCCTTCACACTTAGCAGTCGATTCGATGTATCTTTGTCAACTCGAAGCGGACCATACAAATTCCTACGCCCTGAACATCCTCAGATGCCTTCATTATAGACAGGGCTCTTGCAGGCCGAGTCATGTCAGAAAAGTCAGAGTGATGCGGCAGGACAACCCCACAGTTTCATGGGTGCCTCGGCGATTCGATGTTGACAATTCTTCCAACGGTGTAGAAATGCGGGGCGGCAGTCATTACGTAGGCACTAGCGGGGTAGATCATTTGTCTATATCTCTTGACTTTTCTGGGTTATCTTACCCGATCACATTTTGAATCTGAGAGGCTATTGCTGCAACACCACGATGGCAGACCCAAAGAACACCGCCAACTCGCGCCTGACGCAGATCACTGACTTCTTGACCATGAACAAAACCGCCACAACGATTCCTTGGGATCCGAACTCCACCAAATTCCCTACCAGAAATGAGCTTCCTGACATCCCGGGAGCACCCAAAGAAGCTGCCTGGGTATGGGGCAACGATGACTACGTATAATTCAACGATTGCTTATGATGCTGCTATTTACTCACAATGAACAGATCGGACGTTTGAACCTCCTCACACCCACGCGTGTAGCTGCTGCTGCCAAAGAGATCAGATCTGGTGAGATCGTACCTGTCAAGTTTGTGAAGCCAACCATTGTCACTGGAGCAAAACTGAAAGAGGTCCAGTCTCCCCTTGAATGTGCCTGGCCAACCAGCATTCGGCCGCGAACCATTCAAACACGAGATTAAGACCCTCCTGGAAGGTGTCGCATATGATGACCTCTACCATTTGAATACGCAATCCGGGACTCAATGGGATGGCTTCCGTCACTTTGCCCACGTCCCCACTGGATCGTTCTACAACGGCACCAAAGGCTCTGACATCGCCGGACCGGCCGCAAACCACAAATGCTCTATTCACCACTGGGCCGAGCACGGCGTTGCAGGCCGCGGCATCTTGCTTGATTACAGAGGCTACGCGCACAAAAAGGGTATCAATTACGATCCATATGACTACTACCCCATCTCGTGGGAGGAACTGTATCAGTGCGGAAAAGACCAGGGTATTGATATTCGTCCTGCAGCCCAGGGTGGTGACATTAAGATCGGGGACATGCTGTTTGTTCGATCAGGCTGGAAGGAAGCGTATGACAGCAAGTCCGACGATGACAGAACGAAAGCCGCGACACGCCATGGTCTCAATGGTGAGGATGGTTCGCGATATGCTGGTTTAAGTCAAGAACAAAAAATCCTGGATTGGTTGCACGATTGCTACTTCGCAACGGTTGGTGGTGATGCACCCGCGTTTGAAGCGTGGCCGACGCACGAGGATTATCACCTACACGTAAGTCACATCGTTTGAGCTGTAGCTCTACTGTTACTGTTTGCACATTTTAACACATTACAGGAATACATTCTAGCGCTCTGGGGTACGTGGCAGCATTCATGCCATAGTCTGGATTTCCAACAGTCGATACGTTCTTACACACAACAGGTATGCCGTTGGGTGAGATGCTCGATCTGGAAAAGCTGGCGCAGACTTGCAGGGAAAAGAACAGATGGACCTTCTTCTTCACAAGTGCGCCGGCAAACTGTCCAGGAGGCGTCAGTTCGCATGTCAATGGGACTGCAATCTTTTAAGGGTAGCCGGAAGTTTCCTAATTCAACCCGACATTGTAACAAGAAACAGGTATGTACTCATGCATCCACAATATACTTCACACCCGCTCGACCAAATCACTAGCTATACAATCCGTGCTTTCTCAAAGCAATGTACTACGTGCCCAAGTTAGACTCAGGGTATGCTCCCGGGCAGTTCACAACTCTTTCATGATATTTGATAACCTCAATATCCGTGGAATGAGGGCACTCGTGTACAGTGCCAGGAAGCTCCGCAGCAAAGATGTGAACGTTTTCACCAGGTGACTTGGAGTGAGAGACTGTCGTCTCGAGACCTGACGTTTTGCTGTTGTGTCTTATGATCGGGAGAAGAGTTACAGCAGGGCCCTTTCCAAGATCTTGACACCGGGACACGGGCGAGTCATTCGGCGTTCTGGTCAAGCTGAAGGTAGTCTTTGTCCCGTTGATTGATGCGGCTCTTTTGTGACATTCCTTCGCTTGATTTGACGTATGGTTGCTGAAGGTTCCACCCTTGAGCCTCTCCAGATCTTGCTCCACGGTATCAGCTCCCTCCACAAAAGGCGCATCCTCTAATCTCTTGAACCCCACCCAGGTCCTGCCTGTCTTTTCCCTCATTTTCCGATTCGCATCAGCCCTGTGTCTCTCCCAATCAATGCTTTCGACACCATTCTGAATGATGTTTGCCACGGCCGATTCTGCATCTTTAGCAGATAGCTCGCGAGCTTCTGCGAGCTTCTTCTCCTTTAGAGCCTCCGCTGGAGTTATCCTGGTCTTGTAACAAGCTTCTTCAGTGCCGTGGGTGTGGTACTCGCAGCCTGACTGCACAACCGGTGACTTTCCGTCAAGTCGTTGCAGCGTTGTCCGGAGTGCAATTTAGGAGAAAGATGCTGGCATGTTAAATTTGTTAAGACACTGACGATCCGCTTCTAAAGCATCAATGTAGCGATCGGTAATGAATTGCTTCAGTGCATCTGATACACCTTCTCGATTCTCGCCGAAAAGATGAATGATGGTTTCAACATCCGGACACGTACCTGGCCAAAGCCTCTCTGCTAAGACATCCATGACTCTGTCCGCAAAGCCAGGTTCTTCGATAATGCAGCCTAGCAAATGCGCATTCATAAGCGGCCAGTACGCCATCCACAAGTGAAATTTGTCTACGTTGTTTGTGTGCGCATGTGGGATGCGGCCAGTGTGCAAGTAGATCTTGTACATTTCAAAGGCTTGCGGATCAAACTCGGAGATATGGTGCAGCATGTCATTTGAGGCGTCTAACGGACTGTGAGGCGCTGCCAAGTCTGAGAAGCGGAAGTAGCGACGTGTGAAGTAGGGAGACGCTGGATCTTGCCGATCGAGAAGCGACTTAAACGCTGGACATGTGCGTGATGCTGCAATCACGTTGTTGGCAAGTGTTTTACCGTCTTTTGTATTTATGCTCGTGAAGGATGAATCGGTATCAGGTATTTTTGAAGGAGATTCAGCAAAAAGTATTGGTAGGTTGACGTGTTGATCATGACGAGCCTCTGTATTCGCACCCGATTTTGCGGTTATGGCAGCTTTGTGATCAGTCTCTCTATGCTTGCTTCTGGAAAATCTCAGAGGCCTATTGTCATTGGGCATCTTACGCACCTCACCTACAACAAAAGTCTTGGGCGAGGGACGTGGGGTGTAGTATTCCAATGGGAAAATGGCGTCGTCAATTCTTGATTCTGGGGCCTTTTTGTCGTACGTGTCCTGTGCGATGGTTGCTTGAGCTACAAGAGCAGCCTTTTTGATGGTGGTACTTTTCGTTCTGAACTCTTTTTTTCTCCTGAGAAACTTCAGTATGCGTGGCATTGACTTAGTTTGTTCTCCTGCCATGTCGTGGCTCTGAGCGTTGTAGAGTTGTCAAACAGATGGCAATTATAGCAGGGTGCGAGATGAAAGACCTAAAGCTGTGTCCTATGTGACGGCGATGGCAACAGTAGGGGCACCGGTTAAAGTACGAAGGGGGCTACCTTTCGAACAACAAATGAAGTAGTGATATGTGCGCTTATTTGGCGTGCTTCAAGACTTAGTCTGGGGTATGATAGTGAATAGGGAAACACCCCATGAGAGCAAACACATGCCAGTCAAAACACGATTGCAGCTTCAGTGACCCACAAGGACTACTAGACAACGAGATCACAGAATTGCATGCCAGGATTTTGTGTGACAGAAAGATAATCAATTTGCTCCTCCTTGTCCGTCTGGCACTCTATTTGAGCACTGTTTGTACCGTAGTGTTGATGAATACACAACAAACAAGCTTTAGACTTTGATTGACTTCGTCACTGCTCGTCTTGATTGTGTACGTAGTCGTTTGTGACAAAATTGTCTTAACTGGGATTGCGCATGGTACAAGCATCGTCACTGAACGCCCACGCCGGTGTGGATCATGTGTTTTGCGTGCGCCCAGTCTAGATCGGCGAGACAACGCATGCCATCCCTAGTGCGGGTGATCGCTAATCTGGACGTTGGAAAGGCAAGAGAAATGTCATCTTGCTCAAACGCTGTGCACAGTGTCCTGCTACTGCAAGCGGCTGAGAAGCTAAGTGTTTTGCGTCACCACACGGGAAGAGCGCCTCGTAGCTAACCGAGGACCTACGTTTCAGCGATTGTGCCATCCCCAGGATTCCTCGAGCTGCTGTATAGTTGCTGTTGGCGGAAACCCATGCGAACGCTCGCACGCGTACCAAAGCTCGCGCAACTGTTCCTGATCTTCTCTAATCGGAAAGCGGTCGCCTACTAGAGCAATGGCAAAGCAAGCAACGAACTTGCATGGAAAGAACTTCCCATTGGACTGAGCAACACCACAGAGGGTGCGAACATCTTCTTGCACCATTCTGTCCACCACGGCGCGGGATTGTTTGTGCGCTGGACCCAGCTGTGGGATCGTGGGGTCATGTACAACTAACAGCATGTGAGCTAGTGTATTGTACTGGGTGCCCATAACATGAGACTTCTCATGCAGCCGAATGTCAGGAAAATTCCTTCCACTGCCGTCTCGGTCCTGTCGATAGTAGAAGGGATCAAAGCTGTCAGGTCTTCGTGTTCTCCAGGATCTATTCTCGTCCATGAGTTGTCCGTAGCGTGAGACACTATGCCTGTCTTCCCCAAAAGCAAAATTACAAACATCACCAAGGTGAGCAATGGTACGCGTGGCCCATGTTGGGTCGCTAGCAGGCTCAAGTGACCGATCAGCTGGAAAGATATGGAGCTGGAAGGCACGCTGTGTCATCAGCGATATCCACAGCTCCTGACGAAAGGCGGCCCAGTAGATGGCCTGCCGGAAGCTAGGCCCGTTTGTTGCAGCGTAGGATTGCTCGGCGGCGCGTATGATAGCCTGAGTTCCAAATAGATGTCCTTGGGGATCGTTGCCAATGATTGAGATGTTCATCTCTTCAAGCAGTCGTAGGATGATGGTCGCTGCAAGAAGCGACTCATCCTTGATCGCAATGTTGTTGTTGTTCAGCGCAGGGATGAGTGTATCGAAGCAGCGCTGATAATATGCGTCTGCAATGTATGGATCGAAATCTGTGGTGCGGCTAAGCTGGCGTGCAGATAGGGCTAATATGGCATTCATCAATGTGCTGTCTTTCTTCGCTCTTTGTACAACATGCACAGCAAAGTGACACTCGTTGTCAATCATGTCGAACTGAAAGGTCTCAGCAGCGGTACAATATCTAACACAATGTTACTCACGAATAGTGCTACATTCTCGATGTAGTGTCGAAGCAACATGGCCTCTTGTTCGTGTTCAAGAGGCCAGAGAATAGGTTCGCCTGGCGGTTGTTGATAGACAAACATACGAGCCTCGTCTGGGTGTGATGTGTTTGAGGGCGCATGGTGATCGAACGGAGGCGAAATAGCGTTAGAGTGAGACTGAGCAGGAGATTCCGAGTTGAGTAACGACAGAACTGTAAGCCCCTCCGTGGGTGTGACAACAGATGTCGAAGGTGTGCCTGTGTTGTTTCCACCACTTACAGATGAATGTGCCTGGGGAGAGAAGCTCTGTGCGGCAGGAGGACTATAGAATGGATAGTATACTTCATCCGAGTATTGGGAGCGTATGTCGTTCGATTCATCCAAGAACTGTACTATTCAAAATTGTTATTGTTTTGGGTCGCTGCACAGGTGGTTTCTTCCGTACTGCGAGGAGGCATGGATACCCAAGGCTGACTTTCGCTGAACGTCTCTTGGATGGAAGACCGCCGAAAGCGCCGTCCCGTCTCGTAAACACATTGCTTTTTGGCATGTTCACACCGTCCGCACTTGGGTTGTCCCCCGTCGCCTGTTGCAGTCTTTAGTCTTTGCTTACTTAGGGTGACGGCTAGTTTTTACATCGGTAGTGACGCGTGCGACAACGGTTGCTGTATAGGTTAGGCTACAAGCACTGCACTTCCGAATTCGATATCGCATACCATGGCATCTGTGTCACCGTCCAGGATGGCTATCTGGCGGCGAATGTCTGTTGTCGGAGCAAATTACCCGTCAGCGAGGATGGGCGCCAGGTTTTGCAGCTGTGTGGTTCGCCTACGGAGGTTTGGAGGATCGCAGCAAAATTGGGTCCCGGCTTCCATATCGGGTGGTTTCTCGCCGAAAATGCAAGGTTTCAACCAATCAAAAAGCATGTTTTAGTAAAGATCAGCGTTGGTAACCGCTACGAACCTGATCGAAAACAGGATAACATAGTTCTCAGCCCCGCTTCCCCACACTCAACGTGTCACATGTGGGAACTATCTCGTCGAACGTAGGAAGCAATTCCACGGTCATCGTCACGGTAGTGGAGTGTACCGCCACGCTGTGTTGACATTTAAACCTACGAAAGTTGCCAGTCGCTGCTAACAGCTAAGTCTTCTCTATCGAATTCTCCTGCACCCACTTGCTTTCGAGCGTTGCTGAACAGTCATGCCTCATGCCTTATCACCAGAACGGGGCATTCCAAGCTTCAGTGGAGAAAGATTGTATGTGAACGATGGGCTTCTTCGCCCTGAGCAGGTTGGTGCTCTGAGACAATCAACACCGAATATGTCTATGGAAGAGCTACGATGCAGGTACAACGAAGACGGTTACGTCTACTTGAAGGGATTATTGCCAAAAGAAGATGTTTTGAAAGCCCGCAAGGAGTACTTCAACATGTTGTCCCCAAGTGGCGTTCTGAAGCCAGGGACGCAACCGGTTGAAGGCATCTTCGACCCTGAGAAAAACCCTGCCGATTACCCAGGTATAGGAGCTGGCGCAGCTGGCGGCAATGGAAGACCCGGAGAAGACACCGCTAAGAACTTCGTGGATCTTGCTCTACAGGCACACTACGCGGATTGGTACAAAGAGAAATTCTGCAAACATCCAGCCCTGAAAGACTTCATTGCTCGCATGACAGGGTGGGGTGAGGAGAACACACTTCCGGTTAGAAGGAGTCTGCTCCGCAATAATACACCTGGAAACAAGGCTATCGGCGTCCACTATGACCAGATCTTCCTGAGATATGGCGAACCTACCAGCGTCACTGCGTGGGTGCCGATGGGCGATGTCAGTCTTACCGGTGGAGGTTTGATCTATCTGGAGAATGGTGCGTGTGCTAAGTTGTACCCAAACCCGCTTAGCTAAAATCTATCCAGGACATACTCTTGGGCAAGAGGTAGAGGCAGACTTCACGGCGAAGGCGAAAGCGAGTGGCTTGACTGATGAGGAAGCCAAATACGCTTTCAACCAAAACATGCTTTCGACCGGTCTGCTGGCAGACGGGGCGCGCGAGTACTCTGATACGTTCGACAGGAAGTGGCTAGTGACATCATATGAAGCAGGGGATGTAGTTCTGCATACCCCTTTTGCCGTGAGCTACTTGAGTTGTAGGGGGGAAGTAATGGCTAATGGCTTTCAGATACACGCTTCAACTATGAATTATGACCCAAACAACGTAATCAGAGTGGGCACAGATTTACGATTTGTGGACTCCAGTAAGCCCTGGGACAAAGTAAGCTATTCCTAGATTACATACCTCACAGCTGCTGATAAAGACAGCGATGGGACAAGGATTACAGCTTCAACGATGGCGTGTAGTTTAAACAAGAACCTCGCAGAACTGCGAAAGTCGGTATTGGTGCCTTCAAATGAGCTTCGGTAGATTCAATGCACTCTGACACCCTGACGAGCAGTCAGAAGTGATGATGAATAATGTTGGAAGCTTTTACACCAAACGCTTCCGTCGTGCCAATGCCTAAGCCAAGGTTATGTTTTTAATGATGAGCAGGACCTCCCAGTAGTGCCTTCCCCGTGCTGAGTTTCCTTAACACTTCAGCTCCCCGAATAAACAATCCCTTCCAAGCATCGTTGCGGGTTATGCGCTAGCTGAGTTACTCACTGCGCCCATCTTTGTCCTGTCTCTATCGCAATCCGAGCTGCTGCACCTGATGAGATGAAATGGGGCGCATGGTCTATCCACAACCTGACTGGCAGCTTCAGCAGATACACAGTATTCGATAAAGCGCTTGCGTTGCTTGTCGTAAGACTTCGATATTATGACGGTTACAGGGAATGCGAGCTGCCAAACTGCCGCTCGCGCGGGGGGTAACACAAGGGCAGCGCTAACATACGACCAATGCACGACGGTCGCTTCCCCCTACCTCGACATTTCCCGCGATTGTTCTCGACTCTGAACCCTCCACACCTTTGGTGGTTACACACTGCTTACACTGCTGCACAGTCCAGCGCATCCAGACGCAGCTGGGACAACATGCGGACCAAACCGTGTCAGTTCTTCCGGAGCTGTGGTACGAGGGTTAAGGCCCAACCACGGCCGGTTCCGTAGCGACATCTCCGGCCCAAACCTTGATTGCACATGCGACAAAGGATTGCCCTATTCCAGCTCCCTGCTCTTCCAGTTGAACGACTCGGCCTGTCCTTCCGCCGCGCCCTTCCGTTGTTTTGTCCATTTAACGACCACAGCGCGACACAGTGCTATAACTCTCTCGTGCCTCTTCTCAGCCCATCGACAGACTGGTGCTGTATTCACGGTTTAGGTCGCATTCTCTTTGAAGCTCTCGCTGCCTCGTAGACGCAAAATGTGAAGGCGCTCCTGGCTTTTCAGCCTCACAACCACGCGACTGGCAGCAACAATCAAAAGAATCCGACTTGGAAGGGTATGAGACATGGCCTCTCCATTCACACCAGCGGAGTTGGCAAATATGCATGAGGGCGACTCGAGAGTCACAGAGATACGCTGGGTCTACAGTGTCCCAATCGCTGCCGCAATCATCAGCACCGGGTTGCGGTTATACTCTAAGCACCTTGGCAGGAATGGCATCCACTTGGACGACTACCTCATCACCATCGCAACAGTATGCACACCCATACCATCCAATCTGTTCATGCTCTGACAGAGTCTGTTAGGTGTGTCTAATTGGACAATGTGCAAGTGGCCTAGGCTATGGTAAGCTTGCTGCGTACGAGACCAACTCATGGTAGTTACTGACAACAGTAGGCCCTCCCCACGGCATGGGAAGGCACGTTATCTACGTATCGGAATATGACAAGATGATGGTTCGGAAAGGCGATTACGTCTTCAGCCATTTCTATGATCTTGCACTCGTAACAGTAAAGCTAGGCATCCTCGCCTTCTACTGGAGAGTGTTTGTTCACTCAATTTTCCGGAAGATCGTCCTCGCAACCGCCGCCTTCGTAATCGCATGGGGAATTGGCATTACAATCACACTGTTTCTTGTGTGTCGACCACTCAATACCTATTGGAACCCGGACGTAAAAGGCACTTGCTTGACTATTGTCACGTTCACCTACTTCACGAACATTTCGAACTTGATCAGCGATATATGGATCTTCTTGATGCCCGTTCCGATGATCTGGCACCTACAGCTACAGACAAAGAAGAAGCTACTTTTGAGCTTGATTTTCTGTGTTGGTCTTGCGTAAGTTGTGCCCTACTGGAAGCTTCGTAGCCCCACTGACGAATATGTTCTTCAGGACTTGTGTCGTGTCTTCCCTTCGTCTCACCGTTGTTCTTGGCCACGGCAACCCCAACTTCACTTGGTACTATGTACCTCTCGGCGCATACTCCGTCTTCGAGCCTCTAGGCGGCATTCTCTGTACTAATCTACCCATCATCTGGCATATGATGCGCAAGCGCAAAAGCAACCTGGCCCGTCACACCTCTGCGTCAAAGATCTCGTCCTCCGAAGGCCGTATGCCCACCATTGGCTCAATATCGCGTCGAAACCGTCTCGCTCTTGCACTGGGTTTCACAAGCCACGATCGAACGCAAAACGACAGCACAATTCAAACGAACTCGGGTAATCCAACTTTAGCGCATGGCGACTGGGAGCAGTTACACAGCATTGAGCACATTGCCAAGCCGGATCCGAAGATCTGGGCTACGGTTGAGAGGATTGAAGATGGAAACGAGGGCCCCTCAGAGCCGCTGCCATCAGGCATGAAGAAGACGACCTGGAATGTGCGACGGTAGAGTGCATACCGCCTCCTATGGCAAATTCATGACTGCAGCGTGGAAGGGAAGATCTAGGTACTTAGGCTGGCGCGTGGACTGATGTTATTCTCGATGACAGTATGTTGTGGAGTGATGGGTTCGGTTAGGGAGTTGCCTGAAATCGGGGACACACGGATCGGCTTTGATTAAAACGAGATATACCGCCAAGCCACCGCTATGATACTGAGGGAGTTCCGACCGAGCTCTTAGAGTGCTGGAGCATTTGCTTTTAGATCCGCGATCTTCTCTGATGATACTGCTATCTCCACACCCTTGACCATCTTATCTCACGTCTTGTCAGAGCTCTGTACTGCCTTCTGCTATGCCCTCTCGATCAGTCTCGCTCCCTTGCGCCAGCTACTTCGAAGTGCAACCCACCATCAGAAGAACTCCAAAAGCTCTTGTCCACCAATGCCGGACCAAAAAGCAAATCTCCGCGGCCACGTTATCGTCGAGGGCTTGGGGTGCGCTCAGGTTATGAATTGATAAGCCTTAGAAAGGTTATAGCGTGGCTCTGGGTATATTGGGAGTGATATGCAATATGGTGTCCGGAGGCGCTGCTGTGCCGAGCTGAGTATAGGAGATTGGTGGGTCAAGCCGATGGTTAACACATAAACCCGGAAAGAGACATCGATAGAAAGAGCTGATCCCGTGGTTCCAAAAGTCGCATTTCTTTTTGGAGAGGATAAGCAACGAATATGTGGAGCTGTACACCTTGCTTATGGCATTGTAGGCCACCATTAGCATATGTTGTTCGTGTTGACTATTGCTGCAACTCCACGTACTGAAATTTTGAAGCAGAATTTCATGGGCAAATACAATGCGTACTTTAGTATGGCACGTCTTTGGCAACACTCTTCCAGAAATCACACCTTTTGCCCCGTCCACCCTCCCAATCCCTTGCGTTTGCCAGACTGATCTGGTTGCTTACACCGGGATCACTGTAAACATTGTAGAACAAATCGGTAGTCGCCTGCACAAAGGTCGCGACCCCACCTGTAGCATTCAGATTGAGTAGCACAGGTTTCTGCTCATCCCAACTTGGCCACTGGATGCTATTGCCACCATAACCGCTTGGGGCAGGCACAGTACTGTTGGAGACGCCCCCTTTAGCATCCTCGATAGAAATCACAGGCGTATTGGTGGTGATAAAGTTCCCCCAGATCTTGCGGAAAGCGCGTTTGAAGCTCGCACCGGGTGTCGGTGTTCCAGACCACAGCGCCTGCAGGTCGTATCCGTGGTAAGAAGGTGGTGCGCTGAACTGGTATTTCCAAGCCACGGGGAAAGCGGATGCGGCCCAGTAGCTGTTGCACACAAACGCATACTCGGCGAAAACATCGAAGACGCGCTGTTGCTGGCCGGTACCGAAGGTGGACTGATTGATGGCCGTGGGCACGGAAGTACCAGTTGTTGCGAAGAGAGGAGCTTCGGCATTGACGTCCTCGGTATCGCCAGCGTAGGAGTACTGCTTTTCAACGGCAGTCTTCTCGGACTGGGAGAAGTCGGGGAAGGTTGTTTCAATGTAGTCTCTGAAATCTTGAAGGGTACGAGTAGTTGGAGGGCTGAGTGGCACGCCTTCATTGGCCATATTGCCGGACAAGACACGTACTCCCTTCACGGCTCTAGCGGCGAGCTGCTGACTAGGACGTTGCTGGACGAATGATCCATCAGTCACAGGCAAAAATGCGAATGTACCAAATGGGCCAGCCTCTGAGACCTTAGCACTGGCGTTCTGGACGACAACAGTATCGGCACCACGAAGGCATTGGAGCTTATCCGTGGAGCTTGAGCAACCTGCAGCTGCGACAAAGTCTTTGTAAGCTTTAGTAGGTTGGTCATCATTGTACTTGTGTTGGAATGGTATCCATGGGCTAGCAGTGATAACCTTGACTACTGTCAGCGTTTTGTTGTTAGAGATCATGGCGGTACTAACGTTCTGGAAAAGGTTTTCCTTCTGCTTCCCTCCGTAAGCCATGCTCTGGTACAGGACCGCAGCACCACCAGCACTCTCACCAGCGATAGTGACCCTACTTGGGTCGCCACCAAACTTTTTAGCGTATTGCTGCACCCACTGCAGGGCAAATTTCATGTCTAATAGACCAGCATTGAGCGCGCCGCTCTTCTTGACGTCTTCAGAAGAGAGGAAACCAAAAGCACCTAGACGATACTGAATGATGACGCTAATGAACCCGTTGTCGTTCTGCTTCATGAACTCAGTAGGGTCAAGGCCTGTAGCGCTGAATAAACCATAGCCACCACCATCTGGTCATTGTTAGCTTGGTTCGACACTTTTTTTCGTTTGGAAGACATACGGATCCAGAAGAAAACTGGCAGGTTCTTAGCATTTGCTGGTGCATACACATTCAAAAACAAGCAGTCTTCGTTTCCGAGAGCTGAAGTGAACCCATAGGCAGCAGGCGTTTTTGAGGAGGCACCAGTCTGTGGGCAGAATGGAGGATCGCTAGTGGCTGCGAGTATCGAAGTTCTGTTCTTCGCCGGAGTTTGAGGAGCAGCGAATCTAAGCTTGCCAACGGGTGGTGCAGCATAACGAATACTGACATGTTTTTAGCTTGAAGGCTCAATGTCCTTAAATCAGATAGATACATACCCTTTGAAAGCATTGATGCTATTATTGCCATCAAAACTGCCCTCGTACACTGCGTAGCCAAGATCGACAGTGGGTGCCTTGACAGCACGTGGAATTGGCTCCGCAGCGCCTGTTGCTACGAGCAGCGCAATCACGCTTCCGTACAGCCGCATGCTTCCGCTTTGCCCAGCTACTCAAGCGCGTGTAAGATACTGACGCTGACTATAGCAAACGCAATCCCAGATTCAAGGAAAACCGTTGAAGAGGTGCGGATGAGATGACAGGAGCCGGGGTTGTAGGAGCGATTGCACAACTTAATCTAAGTAGATGCACTCTCCTATATGATCAACGGGCCGACGCTTCGCTATCCCAGCAAAAGGTGGAGGTAAGAATCGAGAATGGATGTGGAAGGGGGTCCACAGAACTATTCGATGCTCGCAAGGGCGCGCCATCCGGAATGGTGCTTGCCTGGACCTTCACAAGGCAACGAGCCCGCCAAATGTATCGCTGCAGGTTTGGTGACCATGCACCCAAGGATAGTTCCAGCGGGTGAGCACATCGTTCCTATGCGGCCCACAGAGCATTTCCTGTCAAACGGGAGGCGGCATGCACGGCCGCAAGCGCTGATTCGCAGGTTCAGCCGCGGTCTCCTCCTCTTCCGTCGTCTTCCCGTCGTGTCGCCTGTTTTCCTCGCAGCTCGACGCTATCGAATAGAGCGTTATTTACGCCTCTTCGTGCCGTTTCTTAGGCACTGACTTTTCGTTTCTGGCATGGAATGACCTGTTTTCCTCGTTCCGCGAGTGTGGTATCGTTACCGAAGGTCACGCGGACCCATGCAGTATGAACGTGTCCTTGATGCCTTGCGTCGCTTAGATGCACCTGTTCTCCCCTTATATCTGGATCCCGTAACCCAGGTTGTGGAGGCTCATCTCCGGGTTGGCTCTCATGCACAATCGGCTTTGTCTGTTCAAGCTGATGTTTGCTGCGTCGCGGAAGACCGAACCTGAAAGGTCCACGAGACATAGTTCAGGAACTATGTCCGCATGCCAAATCACAGGTACATTGAGCTTAATTCCGCAGTCGTGGTTGGCAGCAAAATTGTGCGTTCGATGCACGAGATGGCACTGCGCTCGCATCGCACGAACTGCGGCCACGGCGTGATGATGCTTCTACATATCAGCCGGACAGATCATCAGCCAACAGGCTTTTTTGAGTGGTGCATCCAAGGACGTTAATGTGGTGATCGAGCGAAAAGCAACACAGTACCGATCTGCCATTGTGAATGCCGTGTGGACCTGGTCCAGGGGTCACATTCCCATAAAATGTAACAACACTTGATGATGCAGAAGAAATCGCAATTCGATATAGAGTATCTAGCATTTTCACAAGAATTGGGGGTCACTCCTTATAACTCAAAATCTGGCGGCAGTTTATGGTCGGTCTAACCTTTCCTCTTTCAGGCTCTCCTTGCATACAGATAGAGGTTTTGGTATAGCCGGCTTGATGGAGCTGTGCCACAGCGGGTGGTACCAACGAGAAAAGCAAGTCCTGGCTGGTCAAACCAGATCCCATATGCTACAATTGACTGAACATATCTAAACCCAGAGTGTTCATCATCGGGGGATTTGCTGTGCAATACGAAGAAATCACAGCGTAGAGTTGAGCCAAGTTTTTTTTTTTTTTTTTTTTTTTTTGTTTTTTTTTTTTTTTTTTTTTTTTTTTTTTTTTTTTTTTTTTTTTTTTTTTTTTTTTTTTTTTTAGATGAGTGCATGAAGTAGATTCTTAAATGTTTATCTAGATGCATCCAGCGCTCCTAGAACTTTGTTCAGCGAAAACAAAAGCGTTGAAAAGCACCCTTGAAGCTGCCTACTGCTGAATCAAACTGCTTAGCTTTTAATCGCTAGGTACCTTTCACACATTTCATCCTCGGATACGGCACTACCTTCTCTGCTGCGCTAGTCATTGTCCTTTGTAATAGGCAATTCGTCGGCCTTGATCCAGTCTACTTTGCGAACCTTACGATGTTCTTGAAAGTTTCGAACGTGACGCTGGCCTCCCCTGACTTCTGCCACGCAGCGTAACGCTTGACTAGATCCACTCCAGAAACAAGATCCTCTTCTGATAAGCGAATTTCCTCTGTGACACCACTGTTATCGATTCGAGCGAAGAATGCCACGTTTACGGCGTCGATCTCTGGCGAGAAAGACACTCGTTTCTTCTTCTTTGACGATGTGGGGGCCTTTTCGACACCCGGAGCTTGAGCTTCAAGTACAGTTGACTGCGCGCTGAAAGAGTTGCCATACATAGCCTCTTTTGCACCCTTGCCAATTCCGTTGGCATTCTGGAAGATGGCTCCGTTGAGCTTCGTTTTGGCAGAACCATCGCTACCAAGGGCAATGCCCAAGCCCGGTGTTACAATGTGAGCGCTGGTTGCGTCGGATTTCTGCTGTTGCACTTTCCGCGAGTCACTTCTCCCCAAGGGCTCTATAAAAGCTGGAGGCTCGAGAGAAGAGACAGCTGATGTTCGAGTGCTGCGCCGAGTAGTCATCTTAGCAATGCTTCCTGCCTCCGATGACAGTTTTGTGATGTTCGCACCCTCATCTGCATCATCTGCATTAGGCTGAGAGTCCATGGTAATCAACTCGGATTTGCGAGGCCTACCGAGCATGCCACCGCGTGATCCACGGCTACGCTTGTTACCACCTCGTTGAACGGCGGCCTCGCTCTTACGCTTCTTTCCTGTAGATCCCGGTGGAAGTCGGTCAAGGTTGGATGGTACAGCCTCAGCCTCAGCGGCAAGGATGGATGATGCAGGTGAGTCTAGGAGGTCATATTAGCGAAACCCAATACTGGCGCAGGTTGATATCAGGTGCTGTCCATGAAATGACAGTCAAAAGCACTTACCATTGATCGAACTATCGGTAGTCTGTGTGTCCTTGTTAGACTTTGGACTACTGCTCTGGGTGACCTCATCAACGTCGTCTGAGCTCGGCTCACTAGCGACAGCTGTCATCGTTAATGTTGCATTCTCCTCACCAGAAGGAATAAAATACCATAGAGGTCCTGGTGGGCTTGAAATCTCTCGTCACTTGAGTATTCCTCTTCTTCACTTTCGGTATCCAGTGTAGCCTTGGATCTCGCTTTTCATCGTCAATGTCTGGACATATTGGAACAGTAGCAAGGATCAGTATAGACTCACGCTTCTTCACGTATTTGATGTTCGGACCTTTTCTTGCAGTACTGGAAGGCTTGTCGTTGTTCAGAGAGCGTCCTTGAGAGCCACGCGCCTTGTCAGCTCTGATATCTCGCGACGAGTTTGCCGGTGCTGCGGCGCTATCGACAACGTTGTCAAGTGTGGGAACGACCCAGGCATTGCCATGCATGGTAGTTCCTGATTTGGTGCCGGATCTCGACTCTGAAGGAGTTTCTGGGGCTATTAAGGTCAGTTACTGGACTGGTGAATTGAGAAGATACAAACAATCAACATCAACTAAAAGTTGACAACAACCAACAGTTAAGTTCAATAAGCATCAACCTACTTGGAGACAGAGAGAAGTCTCGGAATAACAAACCTTGACGTTGGGCCTGTTGCTCTGGCTTAGGCTGGCTGGCTGGAATAGGAGCAGCTGGTTGTGAAGGCTTCTGGTGGCGACTGGGGTTTTTAGCACCAAAAGGTGTCTGAGACTCTGAACCATGTAATCTAGAATCTGATTCTTGTCAGCTGATGTACCGCGAAGGTGCGTGTGAGACTTACCAAGCTGACCATCAAAACCATTACTCAAAGGCGAATCGTAAACTCCACCGTTGGTGATTGGGCGGTTCGTACACGTGGCAGCATTTCCGAGAATAGCGTTTTTGACGACAACAGATGACATCTTCTTCCAGTTCCTATGGAAGAATGGCCACTTGTCTTGCGCCTTTCCAGTAAGCAGTCGCA
The DNA here is from genome assembly GCA_004335285.1 of Ascochyta fabae. Taxonomy (NCBI): domain Eukaryota; kingdom Fungi; phylum Ascomycota; class Dothideomycetes; order Pleosporales; family Didymellaceae; genus Ascochyta; species Ascochyta fabae. The sequence continues at coordinate 36,219 of SATU01000263.1, forward strand.
CCCTTCGATATGCTGCGTCAAGCTTGACAAAGCCTTCTGTATCGCGGATCTGTCGACCCTCCTCAATGACCGGCTCGTAAAGGTATTGCTCCTTTACCCAAGCGGCCAAAGTGACGTCGTCGCTCTGTTCGCTCTCGCTGAGATACTTGTGGATGTCAATGAGAGTTTGCACATCTACAAAGCCATCGACATGTTCCGGAAGCTTTATGAGAGACGCATCTGCACTAGGTGGAGCTTGAGCATTTGATAGAGCAGATTCCATGTTGACGCAACCGCCGCGCCGAGTTCGAATGGTACCTGATTTGCCTAGTGGTGGGGTTGGGGAAAAAAGCAGCGATAACGGCGAGTTGGTCGTTATCGGTGAAGTGAGCTAGAGAGAACGGATCAGAATACGCACTGACAAGTGGATACGCAGTGTTAGAGATCTGGGCGTTGCAGTAGTTGTGGCTTCGCACAAGTTCTGACCAGGTCGGAAGCGGCGGCGTTAGAAAAGGTGTGGCGGTGGGTGCGACGTTTAGGCCACTTGGATGGAGGATGCGCTGGAAACTCTTATAAAAAGGTTTATCAACACCTTTTGAGCAGTTGTGCACACCTTCAAGCTCAAATTTGTGTATGTTGGCGGTGGGGAAGTTGGGTCGATGTCGGGGGTGTCGGTAGAGGTGAAGCGTCTCCGTAGTGACTTTATGGTCTCCGTACCTTTCAGCACGGCTCCAATCATGTGATTTGTGCATTCGGCCACCAATGTGCGTTCAGTGTCAATTGATGTCGTGGGCCAATCGTTTGGACTGTTCTCAAAGTACAAAAATGTGCAGCATCGACGTCCACTACACATTACCGCGATCTGATCAGTTGACGAGCCCACTATCGCAGAGCATTCTCTTCATCGCCGCGTGCAGGACCAAACTCAGCCATGCCTCCTGACGTCCACTCTCACCTGATGTCTAGAGATTCTACAGATAGCGATAAGTTTATAGAATGCTTCCTGTAAGCGTGCGATCAAGGAGCTCCTACTGATGGCCTTCAAACATTTTATTTCTACGTGAGATCCTACTGCAAAGTGACAGGAAACCGAGCGATGGTGATTATGATCACAACCATCGTAAAATACGTTCTCAGTACATACTCGATAAATCCAAGGTAATCTACACCTCGCCAGTCAATTTCTTCTGGTTCCTGCACAGCAATTGGCCAGACATGTAACCTCCTGTGCCAGACGAGACCATTACGAGTCAATAGAGGGCCAGATAATTGGATGTAGTGCTTTAAACGGTCTGTTAAAAGGTCTTCGCTGCAGTAAGCTGATAGAACAATCAATCGTTGCTGCATGAGTCCTTCCATGTGCCACCCTCCAGTATGGTAATTTAATTAGGACCCTACAAGCGTGCAAAACCTGACAAAGCCTCGTTCCGCTGCACAGATGGTTGGATGTCTTTTGTTGCTGAACAGCCACAGATATCCTTCCAAATGTTCATACTCTTTCTCTGGGTGGATTGAATTTTGACCAGCAAATCCCCGTCTCTTCGCTTCCTTGAGATCTCCCATCAAGGGGAGGCGAAAATTAAGGCTTCCCACTACAGAAGGGATCACGGCAGGCCATCTGTAGGCTGTCTTCTGTATTGGTTCGGCGCTTCAATGAATTTTCGTCTGATCTCGCCGGCCTTGAAGCCAGTCGCAGAAACGGGACTTCGTGTATGGAGGCTGTGCGCTTGATTCAACACCCATAGTTGCTCGCAAGTCATTGTTCGCAAAGAAGAACACCCACTCAAGATTCTCTGGCGTTTGAAAGGGTGTTAAGTGACAGGTAAATAGAGAGAAGGATGGCAAAGTGCGACAAGATGACGTATGGCCGAATGGCGCCGATCCAAACATCGACCTGACTCGGGCTTATCCTATCTTGGCTCTTCATTGCACAGTGAAATATCTCCAGTAACTGAAGAGGCCCAAGGAGAGGAAATCATGGTACATTCTCTTTATGTCCTCCAACAAACCGCAATCTACCTCACTTCATTTCTAAGATCCTCGCGACCTAGAGCAAATATTCATCGGTGGTATACTTTACCAAACCAATGAAACCATAGTATCAGTGAACCTGCGGACAAAATTTCAGCTCAGACCTATCGCACAATATGTAGTGAACGATCAGGCACCTCCAATTTTATCATTGACAGACTAAATCACAGCACACAACCTCATCCAAGCCATTCCTCCACCTAGCCACCATAGGCTTCATACAAACTCACCACAAACCCCCTCAACTCCTCCACAGGCACTTCCTGCCCGTTATCCCTTCCATCTCTCCTCCACTCACCATGCCACACTAACATCTGCCTTGCACAGCCATACAACACGACCCAAGCCCTTTCTGCACACCTAACACCCCTGGGCAGCGCATCGTGCACACAGCTCCTTAAAAGCTCAACATCCAGCCCCAGCGCATCCACCTCAGTGCCGCAGAACTCTTCTAAAGAGTGTAATAGCCTTGCAGTAAGGTGCCACAGATTCCTAACGACGCACTTACAGCCTCGACGTGTCAGCTGGCCGTTAATGGCGATTATCTGCCCGTTCATGAAGAGCTCGACAACTGGCCTTGTGACTGCACTTCTCGCTGGACTTGGAGGCCGGCGGACGAGCGCAGACACACCGTACATGTCCGACACACCGGCTTCTGGGAGACAAGAGAACAGAACTCTGCGGTCCAGAGGGCATGTGTTTGCATTTTCTAGGCCATTGTTGAACCACGCTGTTATGCAGGGCTGGCAGAAGATGTGTCCGCATTCTGGGAGGAGGATGGGTGGAGAGGAAGACGAGTAGGGTTCTTTGCAGATGGGACAGGGGCTTGCGGCGCTGGAAAGAGCGACGGGGATTAGGTTCGAGTTGAGGTATTGATTTTGAGTTGGTACTGGTTGGGGTGATGGCATACTTGTGGTGGAGCAGGGATGCGGTCAGTAGTGGAAGCAAGGATGATGTAACACGGGCTTATATGTAAGGATTTGGAAATTCCCACGCGGTACTGAGACACCTGTGATGTGATACATGTGATTATGTGTTTGCTTGGAGGCTGGAAGGTGCGATATCGGTCTCTCCGATTCTTATTTCTAAGCAACTTTACACCAGCCAGGCTCATTGGTCGTTCGACAGTGTATTCCGTTGAGACAGATATGTGTTCTGGCTTCTCATCTCTCCTGGATCTCCACACGTCGTTGCTTTGGGTTGTCTATTTACCCTTCTGACCCCACCACAGCTCTGCCTCCTTAGCCTTCCACTCGTCGTACTCGCCCGCTGCACGCTCGATGACAGCTTGTTCAGCAGCAGCTTGCCATGTCTTTGCCAGATGACCATTCTTCAGATCCTCTTTGAACTTCGCAACATCGGTTCTGAAGCAGTCGTTTGACAAAGTGAAAGTCCATGGTCGAGTACCTTCTGTTTCGCCCGCCCTAATCCTTCCTATGAGTTGCTGATGTTCAGGGGTGGTAGGAAGCATAGAGACGAGCGTCATCTGCTGATCAGCTGATAGGCTGGACCATGCAGCATCTGAGAGAAGCATTCGATACATGTCGGCTTTTCCCAGGCGACTAGTAGAGTTTGTTGTAATATAGACCTGGTCGAACACTTTGCTGGTACTTTTCTTCACCGGGGTTGCTTTGGCAGGTAGACGCTCTTCAGGGTCTCCGAAGCGCTCAGGAGGGTTCCGATTGCGTTTGCTGATGCGTCCTGGTGGAGCTGCGGCTTTCTTTGGTGGTGCCTTCTTTTGTGCTTTAGTCTTCTTAGGCAGTTCTTCCTCGGCGTCCTGGCTGTGATCATCCGCATCAATCATTTGCTCCCTTTGAACTTCCGCATTCAGAGCAGACGCTTCAAAGCTTACTGGCTCGTCTCGCTCGCCGATTGGACTTTGCTTTGTGACTTTTGGTGTCTTGACCGTGGGCTTTCTCGAGCTCGTTTCCTTCTTGAGCTCGGAACTATCATCAGCCTCGTCTTCAGGAACCTTATGTTTACATTTCACCTATTAAAAGTTAGCTCAAAGGCGCTCCAATCAGAGCTGTCCGGCGCTCACCTTGCGTCTTTTGCAAGTATCACAAGCGCGACGACGACCTGAGATAGAGGTCGACTTCTTCGGTGCAATCCTTGACATTTCTTTCGGTCTGCTGAATGATACTTCTGACTCAGCCGATACAGCCGCTGTCTGGATCTCGTGTTCTACTAAAGAACCACCACCTTCTTCTGCATTATGGTCCTTGCTGTTCGTATCGAGCTTCGTCGGTGCTTTTGTCTTGGCCGGCGACTTCGTGACCGATGTGACTACCTCCACCCTAGGTCTTTTCACATCTTTCTTAGGCGCTGGGGATACACCGTCAAGTGCGTTTTCTGTTCGGGTACGCTTTGCTGCTTGCCTAGCTGTACGTTCCTTGGTATGGCTAGTTGCTGGTGCAGTGGGTACATCCAACTCCATCGTTTTAGAAAGCTCTGGCAGGCTGTCACCGTCCATATCTGAATGTGGTTGCTTGGGGTCTGATGATGCTTGTCGGACCGAAGGACTTGTCGCAACAGACCTAGCCACAGCATGCAAAACCCCAGGCGCGGTGGGCGGAGAGGAGGTTTCCGGAGCTGTCCAATCCATGTTGGTCTTGTCTCCAGATAGAGAAGGAGTCAGAAAATCGGTTTGCTGAAGAGCTATCTGATTGTCGGTGTGCGTAATTACAGTGTCGTGCGCCTGACTATCGCCGGCCGCAGCATTGGTTCCGTTTGACAAGCTTTCTTTGTCAGTCGAATCATGGATCACAATGAGCGCAACAAAGACAAGGTTTAATGACGTGTTGTGACTCGAACCTTCCTTTAGAAAGGAAAGCTGTCGTCAAGAATGAACAGCAGGGCCAGTTAATTGTGCCGAGATGGCGCGTGAAGTGCGAGATGTAGGCTCAACCATGTGTACCAGTGCTGGTTTGAAGAGCGCGTACGTACCTGGAAAGTTGGGCCATGACGATGTCAGAGTTCGACGCCTCCATATGAGAACTGAACCCACTTGTGAAGATGGCAGTCGCAGCTGGAGTAAGGCGATGCTGGTTGTGGCGCTAGAAGACAGCAACGAGATGGAG
>SATU01000264.1:0-41285 GCA_004335285.1 Ascochyta fabae
TGGTAGTGGTGGTAGTGGTGGTAGTGGTGGTGGGGGGTGTGTGGGAGCCTGTGTGGGCGTAGTGGGTGAGGGCATGGGCGTGGACACGGGGCGGCGTACAGAGTGTTCTCGGGCTTGCTGTGCGGAGGGGGCGCCATGCTGGGCAGCGGGGGACGGTGAATCCGGGTCGCTGGGGGGGGAGGTTCAGCAGGCGGGCGACGGGCCTGTGGTGTGGGTGCGCGTTGCAAAGTTTCACGGCGGCGATGATGTTGGCGGTGCCCGGCAAAATCATGTGGGAGGGCTAAGCGATCGCAGCCTAGCGTCTCTGCCTCGTCCCCGCGCGCTGCAGCGTGGACAGACAGACAGACGGCTGTGGGTGCTGCATGCTGCATTGGGACCACCCGCTTGATCAACCAGTGCATGCTTTGATTCATCAATCAGTCAATCAATCAACCAAACAAGTAATCCCCGCCGCAGCCCCGCGCCTTGTTCTCGCTGTGCAGCTTCTGCGCGCTCAGTACCAGCGGTGAGGTGAGAGCCACAAGCACTTCTCAAAAAGAACAAGGCATCTGAAGACTTGGCCAATCTTTGTGAAAGTGGTAGAGCGACTATAACGAGACCCAAAGCCTCCAGCAGCACGGTACTGCGTGAGGTGCTGCTACCGAGAGAGACTGAGACGTGGTAGCCGGCTTTTTCGCTCTTCCTCTTCCTGCTGTGGCTAGACCGCTTGCGACCAAGGGGCTGAGCCAATACGCGAATCTCCTCCAACCTCTCCTTACGCCTCCATCTGCCCACTCGACGCCCGCTCCCCATTGCCAGACGCTCCCCATCGCCGCAGCTCGCAGCAGCCCGGCCTTCGCGCGGAAGGCTCTCCTGGCTGGCCAACTCCACTCCTTTCCTCTGCCTCCGCTGTCCAGCGCCGCCCTCGCCCGCCGCCCTCACCCGCCGCCGCACGTCGCACCCGCTCGCCCTGCACGTCGCTACACCACGTCGCCGGTGCACCTAATACCCTACGCACCTCGACCCCAGCTCCGACCCTGACCAACACACTTGTTTCCTTGCGATACCCTGCCCGCTCACGCGCACCATGCCCGCCATGATGGCTGCTGCGCCCTACGAGATTCGCACCGGCGGCGATGGCAAGTCCAAGAAGCAGAGCATGGCCGAGCTGAAGCTGCGACGCCTGACCGAGCTCAACCAGCGCCTGCGCGAGGATCTCGAGCGCCGCAGGATACCCGTCTCCGAGGCCGCTCTAGAGTAGGCCTCCCCACCGTGGTGGTTTCTCGTGCATGAAACCAGTGGCTAACGCGCGCCCGCAGTCTCATTGCTTTCACAGACAAGGAGCCCAAAGACTGGATGGTGCCTTCACGATGGGGAACAGTATGTGCAAGCCTCGATTACTACTCGATGCCATTCATTCATTCACTAACTCGCTGCGCAGATCGACAAGCGCGAAGACCCCTACGCCCCACAGCAAAGTAATGGCTGCTGCATCGTAATGTAAACGGCGAGAGAGAGAGAAGAAGAAGAAGAAGAAGAAGAAGAAGATGCAGCCGGTGATGTCCAAGTAACGGCGTTCATGCGGGGCCCTTTGACGGCAGTGTTTCATTTTCCTCTTTAGTTTGGTTGGTTGGTTGGTTGGTTGCGGTGATAATACCCACCGTGTGCAGCAGTCCTGGGAGCTGACATGGGAACGGATCATGTACTTTCAGCAATGTGTAAATTACGGGAACGCGAACAAGCCGAGGCTCGCCGCTGTTCATGGCTGGCAGCGCAGTAGGGATTTGCTTCGCCTCTTCTACTTGGCCAGTTCTGCCTTCCAAGGCTGCTGTGCCTCACAAATCACGAGACGACAATGGTCTCACTTTACTATTGCATTCCGCCTAGCCAACGTTGATCTGGTGTCTACTTGACGCTGACCTTTTGTTCCGTGGCAGCAAGGAAAACTCAGCCCATGCACGAGCTTCTGTCCTCTTTGTTTGGAGTTTGCCTGTTGTGCTCCTCGGACGTCGACGCTCAAAGGGGCAGGCACTAGCCAAACGAGATTAATAGGGCGCAAACGAGCAGTAGCATCAATATTGCACTCGACAAATCGCCGCAGCCAAAGAGTCTGCCGCTCATGCAAAGTCGTCCAGGTCGGTGATTGTGCGCTGCAAAACGAGAGGTCAAGACGCAAGGCAGGCCAGGCGGTGTTGGTGTGTACTGCGCCAAACACGCGATCGCAGCTTCGTGGTAGCATGCAACTGCCCGTGCATGGCCAGATCGGCGGAGCGGGCACAGGCGCCGAGCGAGCGCATTGATGAACGAGCGCGAACTGCTCCCGCCCCAGCTCCAGCGCCAGCGCCAGCTCCAGCTCCCACTCCAGCTCCCACTCCAGCTCCCACTCCAGCAAGCTTTCGCGCATCATTCCCCGTGGCTCGTTCAGCCGGGCCGGATGCTGCCACAGCGCTACCCATTGGGCAGGTGGGCAGCTGGGATGGACCCCCAGAGGACCTGCTTTTGGGGGTTGGCAAAGCCACTGGTGGGCAAGGTCTCTGCTTTTAAAGTACCCAGACATTGCGACGACTGGTTTGCGCAGTGCATGGATCAGCGGAATGCATGTAGCCACTGTGGGTGTGTCGCACCCTTCTCTCGCAGACCGAGGTCCATGCATGCCACACCGGTGTACCTCAGACCGACATTCAACGTCGTCGACCAGCACTGGCAACAGGCATCATACCTACCCAGCGCAGGACTACGAGCACGGTATGGGCGCTGGAGGCTTGAGAGCATCATGCGCGGTGTAGTCGGCTCGGGTTCGGTAGGCAGCTGATGGTGCTGGGTACGTTTCCCTAGCCTTCTGCGCACTGCGGTTGGCTGGAGATGCCTCGACCGCCAGACGTGGGCGGTCAGGGTCCCTCTTACTAACGCGTGGGGGGGCTCTTCTCTAGCCCACCACGGCCGGTCAGCCCGCGTCCGCATAGCCCTCTCGGGCTGCACAGGGTCTGTCTGGCCTGCTTGCCTGCCTCGTCGGTCCTGCTCGAGAGAGGTGAGCCAAAGATCAAAAACCACTGTGCCCTCCAACGCTGGAAGGATCGCGTCTAGCGTCCTCACTCGCTTGCCATCCCACCCGGGCGCGGATAACAGCCCCACCAGCGACGCCGAAGAAAATTGCTCGCGCTGTGTAAATCGAGACGCTTCCCACCTGCTCCTCCACCGGCACGGGCTCGGCGAAAGCGAAGGCGAAGGCGAAGGCGAAGGCGAACGCAATGGACAGTGCAAACGCGCAATCGTGGCCGGGCATGGACGCCGCCGCCGACCAAGACTTTGGCAATCTCATCGACTTCGACCACTTCAACGACCTCGACATGCCCGACTTCAACAACATCGCCTTCAGCCATGGCGGCCCACAGAACAGCGGCGTCGCCGACGCCCTCGACGCCCTGCACCACCAGGACCACCAGGACCACCAGGACCACCAGGACCACCAGGACCACCCGTTCCCCCCGCAACTTCCCCAGCATCATGGAGACGGCGCCTCGGGCACCCACCACGCGCAGGGGACCACGGGCGCCCACAGCATGCCGCAGCCGAATGCCAGCTTCTTCGACTATGGCATCAACGGCATGACTGCCATCAACGCTCTCTCGCACTTCTCCCAGGCCGGCACCCCCGTCTTCCCCCAGGCCCCCGAGCACGTCTTCCGCCCGCACCACGGCGTCCCGCCCACGCCCAACAGCGTCGAGATGCACGGCGACCCGCACCGCTATCTGCACCACATGGACCAGCAGGCCCTCTACGACCAGAGGTACCGCCTGCACAAGGACGACGCCGTACGTTGCCCTGCGCTTGCCATGGCGACGTGCCCACTGACCAAGACATAGTCCTTCACCCCGCTCGTCTCGCCCGCAGTCACCCCCCACGACGCCCGCTTCCAGATCCCCGACTTCACCGTCCCAGGCGCCTACTTCAGCCCCCTCACCTCGCCCGCCCTCAACGCCCAGCACCACCACCATGCCCACTCGCAGCTGCACTCGCACGTCTCCACCTCGGCGAGCTCCACCGGCCACTCGCCAATTGATGTCGACATGGACATGCTGGGCGAGCCTGCCCTCGTGCAGCCCGCAGAGCAGCGCCGGAGTCTGAGGTCCAAGAAGAACGCGTCCAGAACGAGCAGTTCGGCCAACCGCGTACGACAGTCGCCCATTGTGAAACCCGGCCGACGGAAACCCACCGTTTCGCTGCAACTCCCCCCCAAGGAGGTCACCGACCTCATGCACGAAGCACGCAACGGCCTCGACGTCCCACGAAGCCGCGATCACTCAGAAACCGACTCCATATCCCCCGAACCTATGTTATCCGAGATGCGCCCACCGCCCATTCCTGCGTCCGTCACCCACTCACCAGCCATGGCGGCGCAGAATGGACAGGGCGCTGCACCGGCCACCCCTGCTTCGCTGATGCGCATACATCCATCGCCGCAGTTCGACGCGTCCATGGACCCGCCACCCATGATGGAGGATCTCGCTCTGCCCGAAGCCTCGCTGGAGTCACGACCTTCCTTGTCACGGATAGACACGGCTTTCCGCGATGGTGAGCTCGATACGCCTCGCATGTCTGCCCGCAAAACGCCCAAGATGGGGCCGCTTAGCACACCCGGTGCGGCCATGTCGAACAGACCTAGCCCCATGCTCGATCCCATGTCAGGACCCACAAGTCCTGCCTTCTCCATGACTTCGGGCAAAAAGCCGGACGCCAAACAGAATCGCAATCTGAAGAAGAGGGGTAGCGTCAGCGCGAGCCTGGTCAGCCCAGCGTTGAGACCGAAGATTTCGCCGAGTATCAAGCCTCTGCTCGCCGCTGGAGAGAATGGTAGGTCTAACGCACACGACATCAGCCACCGCTTTCTAACCGTACTACCAGGCGTCTCGGATAACACCCATGCCCTCCTCCTAGCCTCCAAATCCAACTACCAAAACATCCTCGACGGCACTACAGTACCGGGTGTCTCGTATCCTGCGTCCCTCTCCACAAACCTCACATCAAAACGCACATCGCACAAGATTGCCGAACAAGGCCGTCGAAACCGCATCAACACAGCGCTCCAAGAGATGCAGGACCTTCTTCCCCCTGGCTCGCAGACCGGTACCCCAGACGCCAAGAGTCCTGAGACGGCCGCGCAGTCGAACAACTCCAAGGCAGCGAAGGTGGAAAGCGCGATTGACTACATCAAGCACTTGAAGAATGAAGTGTCAGTGAAAGACCAACTGCTACAGCAGAAAGATGCCGAAATGGAGGCACTGCGGAAGCAGTTGGCCGCGTTGAGGAGGAGCAGCTCAGCGGGTGTGAGCTCAGAATCTTCCACTGAAAATACTGCGGATCTGAAGAAAGAGCCAATTTCGACGCCCGCTGCGGTTGATGAGACATGAAGGAGTGGAGAGAATATTCTGCTTTCCCCTCCCATCACCATGGTCTTTGTACCACCATCAGCCACCCACCCAGCACCAGGATGCCAGCCCGAGCCGTCGTCACTCTGCTCAGAGGGAAAGAAACCCGGGGCGTCAAAAATAAATGGTTTGTCGTATCTTGCATACTTCATTGATTCCACGCCTGCTCTGCTCGCAGGACCCCCAGGAGGGCCACTAATAGTACGCCTCATATAGGCATAGGCCAGTTGAGTTGTACGTATGTAGTAAAGTAAATAGGTAGTACAAGTTAATTACATTTGCAAGCTTGACTTTCCAAGTTGCTTGCTTGCTTGCTGGCTTGCTAGACACGCACGCACCACGCAGCATGTAATACTGCTATTAATTCATCAATCAATCAATCAATCAATCAATATACCCCATCCACCTCGCATGATTCCTCGTCCTGGTGCATCTGTACCTACATGTAAGTGTATGTGTGTATATACATTTATTCATACATCACGTCACGTCACGTCACGTAGCATTCATTCCCACACCACAATAATAAACAACACCATCGCCGTGTTCCTACATGCAGCCGCGAGAATAAATCCACCGGTTTGCAAGACAGGAAATTGTACGACTTGGTTGGGTTTGGTTGGGTTTGGTTTGGCTTGGCTTGGTTTGGCTTGGCTTGGTTGGTTTGGTTGAGTTGGAGTTGGATTAGGGTGTGCGACGTCCGAAGTGTTCAGTGAGTGAGTGGGTGAGTGGATGGGTGGGGGTAATACTACATGTTGCAGTAAGAGTTGTAAGACGTTTTTATTTATCTTGTTTGGTGGCTGTGCTGTTTGAATGATTGAATGATTGAATGATTGAATGATTGAATGATTGAATGATTGAATGATTGAATGATTGAATGATTGAATGATTGAATGAATGAGTAGAACTGCATCACTATCATTAGGTTAAGGATATACGGTTGAAGAAAGAGAAGAAGAGAAGATATTGTTATTAGGAGGGGGATACTGAAATCAGTGTTGTGTGTGTGTATTAGTGCGTTTATCTTCTTCTTTGCTCGTTTAGTCCACCACTACCACTACTACTACAACCACGTCGCGCACCACTTCAGTGACCGGTATACAGCGGACAAAGATCGGGATCGATAGATAATATCTGCCATTGATCAATCGATACCTCACGAACTGCGCTTCCCGTACGGCTCGAATGGGAATAGTGCCGCAATGGCCGCCATGACTATGTATAGCGCCGCGCAGATGTAGATGGGTACTGGTGTGGAAGTCTAGATGAGTTAGTACAAGTATTCGTTTCTTTGTGTTGTATTGTATTGCATCCCATTGTTCCGTTTCGTTGCGCTTCGTTTCGGTGCAGTGAGAAGAGAAGAAGAAAGCACTCACATCTGCCACCGTCGCAATAACGGCACTCAAAATCCCCATGACGCGATTCCAACCAATTGCAATCCCATTCCCCGTCCCGCGATGCGCACTGGGTAGCACTTCAGGCGTGTACGCATATAGCGTGCCATAGTACACGTTCAGGCAGAAGTTGATGACGCAGGTAAATACTATGTTTTGCACGTTTGTGCGCACCTGTGTGTATGCGAAGAAAAAGGACATGGTTACCAGCGCACCGATCACCATTGTGTATTTTCGTCCCAGCCGCGTGTGGCACATGTATCCTGCGAGGACCGGGCCCCAGATTCCACTGAAGTTTACGAGTGTGTAGTTGCGCCAGGTGGTGTAGGGCGAGGGGGAGCCGAAGGCTGCGCCGCGGCTGGAGAGGTACACGGGGAGGAATACGTTGTATCTGGGGTTGCGGGTTAGTGGGTGCGAATGGGTAGTCGTGGGGAGGGAGAGGTACAGGGGGTATGCAAGACCGATTAAGGTCCAGGATAGCCAGATGAGCGTTGTGGAGACGCCGATACGTTTCGTGGCATACAAACCCTTGAGATGTGTGCCTATCTCGCCCAGGCTCCACTTGCTCTTGCCGTGGGTTGAGCGAGATGAGATGGTGCCGCAGGCTTGCAGTGCTTCGAGGGTTAAGCTACAGGGACGGTTATACTTTGTCGCTATGTCTTGGAGGACTTCGACGCATTCGGCGTCTTTGCCTGCGCCGACGAGGAACTTAGGCGTTTCTTTCAGCCGGATGACGAAGATGCGCGCCATGGACATGGCAAACACAAGAGCCCCAGATGCGAACCATACATACCGCCATCCCATGTTGTTGGATCTGGTGCAAGGTGCGGCATCTGGGAAGTTCTCGGGGTCCTGGCAGCTGAAGTTAGGAAGGAAGCCCCATGCAAAGAAGCCAGCAATGAGTTGGCCGATGCCTAGGATTTCGTCAGTTGAATTCCTATACCGTTGCTGGCAAAGAATGGATGGAGATTTGACCAGCACATACCCCACCATGCTGCCATAATCGTGACCATAAACTGGCGATCTGAAGGCAAATATTCGAGGAAAACTGCAGTATCCAGCACAAGGTTGCCTCCAGCACCAAACGAGCTCAAGCATACAAACAGCCCCAAGACCTCCCAGTTCGGGCTCGCACCTGCCACAATCGCGAAGATGGAGCAGATGATGAGCGACACGTTGAATGCAATCTTTCGTCCAATGACATCCGCGCCAATGCCCCAGAACAATGCGCCCATGAGCATACCCACGTATGCTGCGATGGTGAGGCCGTTGGGGTAGCTTGGATTGAACTCGAGGCCAGCTTGGTCAGCAATGATGGACTGAATGAGGAGGATGAGTGAGTCGACTGCGTATCCGAATCCATTGAGCACGAATAGTTTCCTGGGCCTCAGTGTCAGCAAGAACATTGAGGGACATGATGCTTCCTTACCATTGATAGGTCGTGAACCCAATTTCATCAATGGTCTGTATCTCCAAGTTAGCCAAGCCAGGTTGTAGACCAACATCCTAACCTCCTTCTCTTTTTGCAGGCCTGCTTCATGGACAATATATGGTACCTACGTTGTTCACAAGATGCATCTTTGCGTTAAGCGCAGGATCCGTATGCTCTTGGCTTAGAATATCCCCCTTGCCCAAACTGCTTCCATCATCGTTTTCGAGAACACCACGGCTGCCATGTTCGATATCATGTTCTTGCGATACCGTCTTCGCGGTATCTATCGTCTTCGATTCGTTCATGGTTGTGGTGATTATGTCACACGACGAAGCTCGTGATCAGACGGAGTAAAAATTGGTAACTGTCTAGCAATGCGCTTCAATAGGTATTACTGCCGTGGTGATATTCCCAACCGCTAATTATTGGTGCTGGGCAGCATGGAGTCGCGACGCGCGCCAGTGTAACGGTAGCGAAAACATTTCAGGAACTTGCGCCTTATGTACAGACGACAAGGACCCAACAGATCTCATCCTTGGATAGTAATGCTTGTCCTACGTGCAGTTGTTCGCCGTTGTGAATGTAGCCAACCAACAAGGCGGGAGCGTTGGTTATCCCGCACGTGGGGTCGCCGTGATTGGCTTCTCACTGTTGTGATCAGCATTGCATTTCTTGGGAGTCACCGTTACATCTTAGGGCGATTTGCCAGACCCGCAAAACAAGGGCTCATCTTCGGGTAACGGCTGCGTGGAAGACGCTGAGAGCTGTGTGCCTGTAAGCGCAAGTCTGGGTAAAGAGGCTCAGGAAATGGGCTGGACTGATAGGTGAATTGGTTTGATTTCATCGCACACTGTTTCAAGCTGTCGAGACTATATTGCCTGTTTGGAGAAGGATGAACAAAAATCTTGGTAAACAGCAGGTAGCCGAAGTGAAAAAACAACAGCCCAGCTCAGCATATGGTGGCTGGGAACCTTGACCTTTAACGCCCGCTAGAAGACAGAGATTATGCGTTGATGATCAAGAAACAGACCCCTGGATCATCGTTGCTGACCGGGAGCAGGTGTGTTTTCCTCAATCACGATCGCACTGTCGCTCTCGTTTGCCATAGTGACAGGTATAGGTGCAATACGCCTCTTCTTGCTCTCTCGGCCCTCCTCTTCCGGCACAGACTGTAGATCACGCTTCTTCAGGCCAGACACTACGATGTCTTCACGACCTGACTCGCTTTGCTCGCTTTCTCTTCGTCCGGGTGGCGCAACTGGAACGCCACTTACAGAGCTGCTTGCACTGTGAGTAGTGCCTTGTCCGTGCGCTGGAGTAAGTGGCGGCGTCCACATAGGAACAGGACCAGAGTTTGCTGCCGCAAGACTCGGTACTGAGGACATTGCTGGAGTCGGTGCGTTCATCGAGCCTGAGTCAGCAACGCCGGGGGCAAACGATGATGCCGTAGCAATGCTGGAGACAGAGTTGCTTCTAGTCGGACTGCCAGGCCTTGCAGGTACGAAGGAACTTGGCGATGCGGGAAACCCTGCTGACGGCTGCCGTTGCATCGCTGGCGCTTTCTCTATAGTTTGGATGGGAATGCTTGTGCCCGTTGGGGTTGGCGTCGGGGTGGAGTGGTTCGATGATTGTGCGGCGCTGATATTGATCGCTGCTGGTGTCGCTTGCCGTTTGCTTTGCGAGGCGAGAGGTCCCGTGTACTTCTCTCCTAGTTCACCAGCGTTGAAGGTGATTGCGGAGCAGAATCCGTCTGAAGATGTCATAAGCAGAGTCGACCCATCACTCGACCTAAGAGAATCAGTATATGGAAAAGTACTCTCATGTTCTACACATACCATGTGATGTCCGTGAATGTGGCAAAGTGCAGATTGCTGACAATGCACAGTGGTTTTTGTTGTTGCGTGTCGTATACGTGAATCGCATCCTGAGTTGCAACTGCATAGATCATACGATAACCCAGACTGAATGCTGACGGCGGACCTGACGGTGGACCTTCACCTTCAATTGGTGCCGGCGACGCTGCTGGTGCAGGCGAAGGTGCACTTGTGATAGGTGGTGGATCCATCGAGGAGTGCGATGTGGGATGCATGGAGGGCAGAACGGGTTCTGGGAGAGAGGGCATGTCGTCGTCCATAGATGTGTCGATAGTGACATGCTTGGTAGGCGGGCCGTTCTGGCGTAAGGTGTAGTAGACAGGCGAGCAACGAACGGCCACTGAAGGCTTCTTGTGTCCAGGCAGAAAAGCAACCGGGGGTTTGTTTAAGCCAGCCCGGGTGTAGATGTACACTGTGTTGGTGATGTCTTCTGTTGGCTTGCCAACGTCTGCCAACGATGGGTTGAGGGCTTTGTACTGGCCGGCTGGAGTGAACAGCAGACTTCCATCAGGTGCGAACGTCAAACGTCGAAAGAACGAGGTCAAGGTCTCGTTGAAGTAGATGGGTGCGTTGCGAACACCAAGGGTGCCAATGCTGCTCAAGCTGGGTGAGTTTGGCATGACGGCCGGTAAAGGCATCGATGGTGCTGGCGAAGCAGAGCGGCGCATCGACGGTGATGACATGGCACCGAAGGAAGAACGGCGGCTGTGCGACGTAGGTGGCGGGTGCATGGCAGGCAAAGCCAGAGATTGTGGGGTACCAGGCATTGAAGGCACAGGGGAGCCGATGCTGAGGGCGGAGTCTGCAGCGAATGAAGCTCGAGCGCCAAAGTCGGGAGGCGCAGGGCTGTTGGAGGATATACGTCGAGCAGGAAGGTCCATTTTCGTGACCTTGTTGTGAGGGTCGAGCGCAAATTTGCCGTCTTTTGTCTTCAAGGTGTAGATGTGCACCGAGCGATCTGACGATTGTGTCGCAATGAATTCATTCAAAGGATCCCAAGCCACACCTTGCACGTAGTGGTTGTGCTCGGCAATCTGCCGTACAATAGCTCCTGGTGTGTTTAAGTAGCAGTCCAGGGGTGTTTTGTCAACGGTGAGTCGTACCTGTTTGGGCGTTGTAGATGCGGGCAACATTGTCCATACTACCTGTAATGAAATACACGCCATCGGGCGACCAGGCAAGATCATAGATTTCAGACCCTATAGACCTGCACATTGTCCTGACTCGCCATGACTCCTTGTCTTCCAGGCCTTCTTCGAAGTTGTGTGTGTTTGTCTGGTTCTCAGCTGGCACCCAGAGCAATATATTGCCGTCGTCACCAGCACTGGCAAGCGCCTCGCCTTTAACGTATTAGCAGATGTCGTTGTGTAGTTGCAATTCGGAGGAACGCACCTCGTGGGCTCCATCTCACAACGTTTACGGCTTGTGTGTGCTTGACTAGGGTGGAGAGATAGGTGACCTTGCGGTCGTCTCCGTTGTTGTCGACCTTCCAGAGCTATTTGCCCGTCAGCAGCCGCATAATCGGTCAGGAGCTGCCCGAGCACCTACCCGCACATTGTTGTCTCCTCCAGCTGTCGCCAGTCGTCCCTTGCCGTGGGGTTCAAAGTGGGCCGAGTATATGGGTGCGTTCTCGTTGTGCCAGGACACCAGCAGCGGTGCAGCCTTCATCGTGGGCTTGTTTACGGCTCGGGGCCGTTCGATGTGGGTGTATAGGGAGGTTGTTCGGGTTTATCAGAGACTATCTGCCGCTCGGGAGCCGTACAGGTGAGGATGCGCGGCGCCCTCAGCCAAGAGGTGCGGTGCTTGGGGTGCGTGCGGGAGCTATCTGCTGCGGAGGTCGGGAGTGGGTTTGCTATCGTTACGAGCGTCACAGCCAACGGCCACTGACTTGGGGCGGTAATGGCACTGTGGCGTTCGCACGTAAGTAACGGCGTCGTCTTCGAGGCAATTGACGAGTTCTCCAGTGGTTGGCGGCTTGCACACACACAAGAAGCGCGACGAACCGCGTGTCTAACCTAAAGAAGGCGCTTGATTAAGTTTCACCGCGTGCAGCCCTCGTAAGATGCATCGGGCACGGCACCGCCAACGGTTATTGATTGTTCGCCGAGACTGCTACGCGTTTCAGTCCACACCGACCCGTTTTTATCGTTTTCATGCAGTCAGACCATCTTCAGGGCGTGCGAGCTGACCGGCTTCTCAGCAAGGTCTCCGTGAAGCGCCGGTTACTTGGGAAACAGCTAATAAGATAAGGCGTGCCTTCCACGCTGGAACATCGATCCTTCGACCCGGAATCGATCGACCAAAAGAAGATGCACAAACAGGAACTCGTACATTGGGCAATGCTCTGAGAACCATCATCTTCGCGTACAAAGCTTGCATCTGTTGATCGAGTGAGGTAAGATACCAGCTAACGCACGGACGCGCTGGCGCTGTAGCTTTCACGATGACGATGTCCCTCACTCATCTTGCCAACATCGACGGAACGTACAGATTCAAGTCGAGCTAGTCGCAGGTAGGATGCCAGAAGAAGAACCCTCGCGTCTGGATAACGAGATCGAGCTCCTCACTGCAATCTACCCTGAACAAGCATCTTACTCATTCAAAAGCCGCGAGCTCAAGTTCACACAAGAACATGCAACGTTACAGCTTCGCATCCCGGAGACCTACCCAGAGTCTGGTCTACCAGACGTGCTAGGTGCAACTGACGCCGCCAAAAACGACATCAGAGACCAGACCAAAGTTGCTATTCGAGCGTTACAACTGCCGGAAGGAGAAGAAACACTCGACGCAATTATATCAGCATTCCAACAAGTACTCTCAGACAGGCTAGAAACATCAAGTATCGCCTCTGCAAAATCGGTCAAGTCAACAAAGTCTATCAAGTCCACAAGACACGAGGACTCCAGTACCCAGAAAACCGTACTAATATGGCTCCACCACCTCCTCAACACCAGCAAACGCAAGCTGTGTCTCTCTCCATCGTTTTCCGGTATCACAAAACCAGGCTATCCGGGCGTCCTAGTCTACTCCGGACCCGCGGCAGCGGTCAACGCGCACGTGAATGAATTGAAGGCGCAGAACTGGGCAGCCTTCCAAGTCCGCTTCGAAGAAGAGGTCAGCTGGCAATTTGCGCATGGGGAGGGAGTTAGAGAGGTAGAGAGCATGGCAGATGTGGTGAAGTTGCTGGAATTCGACGAGAAGCCTGCCAATAGCAAAGCTACGCACAAAGGAGGCAAGAAAGTTGGCACTGCTGATGGAATGGGTAGCAAGCAAAAAGAAGAATTCTTGAAGGCTGTGGGTATAAAATGAGGAGATCTTGGAAGGGAGTGGGGGTCACTATCCACAATGGGGAGTGTGCTTATCCGATACTGATGGACGAATTTTCTCTCGCTTGTTCAGAGCCTAGCTAGCCCTCTTGATGTGTTTCCAGCGTAGGGTCCATGTCCATCCAAAAATTATATCATTGCATCTCGAGCATCGCAGCCGGCTAGAGCACGGTTGGCTTTTCCAAAACTGCTATATAAATGTTTTATCTTGAAGCCCTTACATCAACAATATCCGTTATGGTCTAGGTAAGCATCGTCACCATCCTTCACAACCATCTCCAACTAACAACATCAAGTGGCTAGGATACATCGCTCTCACAGCAAGCGCCGATGTGGCCGGGGTTCGATTCCCCGTGACGGAAGCAACTTTTTTTGCAGTCTTAAAGGACTAGGGTGTTGTGTTAGAGAGGTGTGGAGGCGATGAAGGGCATTTTTCATTTTTTGGGGGTAGAGAAAATCCTTGCACAAACCTAGGCAAACCACAAAGTATTCGAACACTGTAACTCATAAAGGAATCACTCTTTCACGGCGTCAAAATCGTCACAACATTTGTGGTGATTGTGGTGATGAATCTCTACGACTTCACACCACTCAAGGCAGCTTCTCTTCCGCTGCCATCAATATCTCTTGCGTCTTTTGTACAGCTCGATCCGTCGACTCATTCTTCGACGCATCACAATGAGAGTTCATGGCAAAGGCAGACTGCTCCGTATCGACGTACAAACAAGTGCGCTACGGTGGCCTTCTTTTTCTTTGCCTCGAAACTTTGCACCATTGATAAACGCGACTCGTGCCAACTGAACGCTGGGTTCGAAACAGAATAGTATTGGTAGATTTTTGGATGCACGGTTTCATCATAGCCACGAAGAACGTCTAGAATGTATTCAGTGCGACTCCGCCTATGAAGTACTCTGGGTCGTCTGGAACGGTAACATGCTGTACAGCAAAGCTTTGGACGTCGTCAGGATAGGGACTGGGTTTATGTGGTGAGATTATCGCCATCAAGTTGGAATGATGGCCTCTGCTTGAAGGGGTTATTCATAGTAATTTTCACAAAGAAACAGGCAAATCATAAGCCCACGTCAATCGTCGGGTTGTGCTTATCCCGTGCAGTGAATTTCGCCTACAGAAGCCACTGTTTGTCTTTCCGGCATCCGTGGTGATATGATAAGTACGGTGAAATGCAATCTGCGGTGAGGTTTGAAACAGCGCAAGCTAGCGTCTCGAGAGACCATGTCCTACCATACTTTCAAAGGCAAATCGGACTCTGGAATTACCCTGAAACTCTTCTGATGTTCAAACTGCTGATGCACGCACGGTGTGTTGCTGATGGTGTGAGCATCTGCGAAGATGATCGACGTTCGGCTGCAGTTGTGCGACATGTGGATCAGGCGTGAAGTGCTGTGCCTCCCGAGCTTAGCGGCTCTTGGTGGCACATTGGCATGGAATAGGCAATCCCTACGGAAGCTGACTGAAGAAGTGTTTCTCAAATAGTATTTGATGAGGGCGGCCGTTCTGCAGAAAGGCTCGTGTGGAGGCTGTGACAAGAGTCCGTGGCGGCGGATTGGGTCCGCCAGCACCTGTCAGACTCGCACCAGTTGCCCTCCAGCAAGGACGGGTGTTTTGCTAGAGCAGAGATTATCCGCTACACCGCCGGCTTTGTGACGGATCTGAGATGGATACCCAGGTTCTGAGAGCGGTGTCTGGATGAGGTGATTCTTTGTTTTCCCACGCGCCACTGCGGTACCCCTCACGAAGCAGAAGGTGGGAGAACCAAGACCGGGTGACCTGCATATCGACCGCACCTGGGCTGCGCGAATTCGCGTTTGAGTGGATCGAAGGAGTTGATGCTGATGCAGTCTTCCCTTAGCGCAGCCTCTTTGGACGGACAACGAATCGGCCAGGGCCTCTTCGCAGGTTAGCGACCCGCGACAGGGGATCTCGACCACGTTCAAGTGGAGACGGGACAACCCTGCTATCGTTCTCGACAGCTCGCAGGGCCAGGCGGTCCAGCTGATGGGCTCGCATGATGGATACTTATAGCCTGTCATGCCATCGCGGGGTCCTGTTGGAGCATTGTTGACGGTTTGACTTGTTATTTCACCCTGCAGCCACCTGCAGTGAGAGTAATTGCTCAGCTGCACTGACTCCGTATTGCTCAGCGCTCCCTCCGTTTCACGGCCCTATCCACGCTTTCGGTCTCACGCAAGGATCCCCAACTGCGCCGCTTGATTCAAACGTCGCTCCTGCCCTGGCAACATCCCTCGCATTCTGGCTTCACGCGGCTCCTTTGACGACATCGTTATTTTGGCTGAAAACAAAGAGGCGGCGCGCGGTGCATTGTGCGGCCGCTTTCGAACAAGCAGCGAACGCACGCCACGAAATCCGTCCATGTCCGTTTCCGTCGCACTCACTGTGTAATTTGGCGAGAAGCAGCTCCTGCAAACAAACTCGACACGCATAGAAAACCAGACGCCGGGAGAGAGCTTGCTGTCTTTTTCCCAAGTCCATCCTCTTCACCCCATCTCCACCATGCCCGAACCCACAGCATCCACAACAAGGTGCACCCGCTCGTCCAATCAGCAGCAGACGGCGCACCAGACGTACGGCTACCACAACACATTCCACACCCATGCACAGCTGCCGCTCGGCAAGCCGCCTGCCTATGCCCGCATCGACGACAACCTGCGCTATCTGAAGGAAAAGGCACGCACCGAGGCCAAGGCCGAACGCGCTGATGTCCTGCCACCGCCCTACACATGCACCGTCGAGATCAGCGGAGTGCTTGGCGTGCGCCATGAGCTGCTCTCGCCCTTCCACGTCTCCGGCCAGCGCGACTGGTCAGACGCTTACATTGTCCTCCGTGGCACACAGCTGAGCATTCACCGCGCGAAGCAGCCAGGTCTGTGGAGCAAGAGCAAGCAGCCTACCGCCGGTCGGTTGATCTCGTCATACACGCTGCAACATGCCGAAGTGGGCATTGCTTCAGACTTCAAAAAGACAGCCTTGATTCCAAAGTCCCCCTTCGCACACCTCGTTCCTGCCTCGGCTCGCCACAAGCTGTACGAAACCGACCCACACCTTTTCGAACCCGTCCGCGAGCACGCTATCCGTCTGCGCGTCGAGACGGAGCAAATCATGTTGTGTGCGCCCACTCAAAACATCATGCTCGACTGGATCGAGGCATTGTGCGCTGCTATCGACATCAGCTCGCCTATCGAGGATCGTAGCGAGCCACGCTACCGAAGTTTGCCTAGGAGGAACAGGCGGCAGCGCATCCTAGATGGAGCACAACTTGGCGAGAATCTTGATAGTCTGTCGAGCCTTGAAGCTGGGCAACGAATCATCGCCGAGCAAGAGCGCATCATTCGCCAGCTCTACCCCAACTTGGCTGGGGGTCGAGAGATGGGCAACACCACTACCGTCACGGCCACGGCAGATGCTGAATTCGATGAGTTCGATCCTGAAGATGTTCGCTTCCCAACACGCAATGGCCTTGCACGCGTTTCATCGTTGGACGATGAGGACGAGCGGCCGTCAACTACTTCCTCTGATCCAAAGAACGCCTCGGTCATTCGACCCACACCCTCGCAAGCTCTCCGCTACCGTCGTCGCTGTGCACCCGTCTTGCTCTCTTCTTCTCCTCGAGTCAGCGATGTTGTCATGTGCGATGGCAAACGCATGCGCATCATCGTCAAAGAGCACACACTTGCCCCCTACACATCCCACCCACCGCGCTACGACGCCCACGGCTTCAAGAAGAAGCGTTCATCCAAGCCCGCAACAAGCGAGATCCCCACCACAGTGGTCATCGAAAAGATCAGTGCTCCAGAAAGACCAGCGTCGCCCATGCGTACAGCTAGTGACGACTCTATCGCCTCTATCACGTTCGGTTACGATCTGGCACCCTCGAGTTCAGAGCAGGATGCCGATCGCATCGATCTTGCCTCGTCTTCCGGTCCGCCTTCGCCGACTGCCATGTCTCAAGTGAAAATGGACGCAACACGTCAGCTCGGGCACATGGGCAAGATCAGGACCAGCATTGACGGCCGCGACAATGACATTAGCACGGTTACTCTTGGTGTTGGGCTGCTCATTTAGACCACCATACTTGTATATACTCCCGTCACATTGTACATACTCTCCTTTGTTTTTGATAGCAGTTAGCGACATAGTTTTTATGGTTGAGCGGCGAGTACTCAACCGGCAGCGGGAGTCTACCCACTCAACTGCTTTTAGAGATACCCAGCTTCGTTCCTAAGGGAACTGTAGATACTTCAATTCCATTTTCAAACTTACTCACACTCCCTTTCTGCTGAGTGTCTGCCAATACGTATATTGTGGTGATGCGGGGACCCGGAGTGATCACAAGCTATCTGCAACTAGCTGCACCTGCACCCCCCAACCCGACCTGCATTTGATCAACACAACCCTTCGTCACACTCTAAGCTAACAAACCAAACTACATTTGCGCTCGAATTACCTCAGGTCTGTATGTATAACACAAGGTAGAGGCAGATACATTCCTGACATTATGCAGCTGCACTACTTTCCACTGCTCCTTCTTCTGTTCAACATGGCAACAACAGCAGCAGCAACGTCACAAGCCCTTTTCGACCTCATAAACGCCAACGCCATTAAAGACGACATAGACTTCACTGTCCTCGACTTCGCCCAAGAAGCTCTTGACTCGATTACTGCACTTGCACAGCATGCCGCCAACACTACCCTCCCGGATTTCAGCAACGCAACAAGAATAGACACGCACACTCACCCCATCCCAGACTGGTTCAGAGCCCTCGAGCTCTCAGCAGCAGGTCGTGAAACACCTTCCTGGAACGCATCATCTCATTTGCGCTTCATGGCCGACCATAGCGTTAGAAGAAGTATCCTTAGCGTGTCAACACCGCAAGCTAACGCCTTCGCTTCACTCACGAAATTCGAATCTGACTCTAATCTGCGGAAAAAGAAGACAGTTGCTCTCGCGCGGTTGCTGAATGAGTATGTTGCTGAGGTGTGCAGAGTGTATCCGGATCAGTTTAGCTGGTTGGCTGTCACGGCGTTGCCATATGTCGAGGAGAGCGTTAGGGAGGTGCGATATGCGTTAGAAGAGCTTGGTGCGGTGGGAGTAAGTGTGTTGACGAACGCTGAGGGTATATATCCTGGAGATGTTGAGCTTGAAGGATTTTGGAAGTATCTCAACAAAAGAGCACAGCAGGCGGACGGGAGAGAGGTTGTGTTCCTTCACCCTACGGATCCTGTGATCAAGCTTGAGGATGGGAGACTTGTTTCGAGTAGGCCATGTAGGTTGTTTTCCTTCCTATTCTAACTCTTTTGCAGACCTCACGACAATCACCTGCCTGCAACACATCCATCCAACCAAGCTCACATCGAGGGTTCTATTCACTAATAACTTGCAGCGCCTCTCCGCTCAGGCTTGGGAGAGTTCTACTTCGAGACTGCACGCGCAATCTCATCAATCACTGCCTCCTCACCACCTTACAACAGCACCCTTCTCAAGTATCCCTACCTACACTGGCGTATTTCCCACGGTGCTGGCGCATTCCCCGACATCAGCGAACGCTTCCTACTCGGTTTTCCTAACGAGTCTACAGCTGCAAGAGAAGCGTTCAAAACGAGGTTCTGGTACGACAGTGCAGGGCCTGTATGGCCAAATCAGATCAAAGGATTGACGGAGGGGTTGGGTGTCGGGACTGAGCAGATGGTGTTTGGAACGGTGAATACTCCCAGCTCTCCCTGATGGAATCATTGTTAGCAAAAGTCGAATGCATACTAACGGGAAAAGGACTATCCATACGGAATCGGCTTTTGGGATGTTGATGCTAATATTGCCGGACTGGCGGACACGAGCTTCATCGACAGAAAGGAGAAAGAGGGCGTCTATTGGCGGAACGCGCAAAGCTTGTGGCAAGGGAAGATCAAATTTTGAGACACTATTTTTTCAGTGCCTAGAATATCAGTGTTAACACTTGATAAGCATAGAGGGTGTCTGCGCAGTTACAGCTTCCTACATTCCAGCTACAGCCTAGAACTACTCAAAGCAAACAACAACAAAAACTTACGCCTCCACGCTCGTAACAGCAGGTTGGTGTCTCAGCGGCAACTGCGGCGCCGGCAGTGGAGCCGGAACCTCATTGACACTTCCCGGCTCAACATAATCCCTATACCCATTGACCCTCAGTCTCAACTTCCTACTCTCCGCATACACCACCCTGCGCATCCTGTTCGTCGAACCCAGCGGCTGATGCTCCTTGAGCCCGTGCCAGCTATTCACTGTAATTCTGTCATCCCACCACGTCCTGAACTCCGGCAACCACGAGTCCTGCGGCTCGAATTCGAGCGTCGCAATCTGCTCGAACGGGTACTTCTTTGCGTCCCACTCGATGCCGATGTCGTCGACGGGCTGCTCGTTAAGATCTTGCAGCATCTGCGCACAAAAAGAGTAGGTTACTTTGTGGGCCATGTGGAATTTGCGCGTTTCCTGCGAGATGATGTTGATGGGGTCGTTGTCTTGGATGTCGTCGTCGACGCGGTCGATTTGCTCTTGTGAAAGGGGGAAGACGCCGTATTTGGCCACATAGGGGCCGTGTCGGTAGGCCGATTGCGAGTATTCTGGCATGGCGTACACTGTGGGAGTTAGCACTTGCTATGACCAAATTGCTGGTGATGAAGTACTCACTGTGCTGCTTGGGCAGACCACCTCCCAATGTCGCAACATCTGCATCTACGCGCTTCGACTGTTCCTCTGCAAATTTCGGGAGGTCATTCCAGTTGCGCTCCAGAGCATCAGCAATATCGTATGTAGTCTGAGGATCGCGCAGCTCCAAAACAGGATAGTTGTTAAACGTCCAGTCCTGGGTCTTCTTGTCCTCTCCCCACAGCTTCTCGCCCTCGATGCCGAAGACCTTCATGCCAATCCCACGAGGCGCGGGTGCATTGTCGGGAACAATCTTCGGTGTAAGGGACGAGTAGCGCATGATGACGTCGTATGAGCCGGGCTTTTTGAACATGCCTTGTGCGAGGTGCTCTGGGAGCTTGTCGTGGACGATGAACTTGCCCATGACGCACTGAAAACAATCGTAAGTATCAGTCAGTGCAAGAGTTGATATTCACTCACACCCTGTGTCTTCAAGTGTGTGCCTCGTAGGCAATGCATGTGTTCGTTGAAATTCATCATCTGGAAGCGGTTGAACTGGTCCGAGACCTCCTTGATCTTCTCCTGCTCGCCAGGCTGGATGACCTCTACACCCTCAGCATCCCAATGGATGTACTTGCCCGGTGCGGGCTTATCCTGGCCACCAGCCTTGACAGTGCCACTTGGGACCTTTCCATTGTGGATGTTTGCGATCTTGTGGTGTGAGATCGGACAGGTTACGATGTTGACGTCGCCCATGGTGGAGTGTGCAGCAGTTCGATATGGTATTCCGGATTCGGTGCGACTGTGCAGAAAACCATTTTGAACTTTCCATCTCCATCTTATATCCCCGCAGCATATTAGCTTCCGTCTCTCCGTGTGTGGTACTAATGGCAATCCGATGCTTCAGGTTCACGATCCAGACTAGATGCGTTCAGGTTACCAAGGCATGCGGGGTAGCGTGTTGCATTCTTCCAGATCTCCAAGCTGGCAGCCATGAATGTGGAATCGGAAGCTAATCCGGCGGGGTTGGTGTTGTCCATCACCCGCTACTTTCACATGGAGTTTATACCTAAGCCTGGCCAATGAGATCGATGGTATTCTCAATCGTGACAGCTCCACTTCCCCGCGTGCCACTTCCCACGTCCCGCGCGCGATGATCTGGAGTCGATGATTTGGAAGGTTGCCGATCTTCTAGCTCAGCCGCAAGTCATGTGCTATGATCGAGAATCACAGGTTGACGTGCGTGTATGCAAGTCGGCTGCTTGTGCCCTTCTATCACAGATCACTTCAGGTTGTTTCGGGCGGTACCAAAAGTTTTGAACTTATGATCTGGAGGATGGGAGTGAATTTTGCCTCATTTAAAAGTCTACTGTTCGATCGAATGAGTACAATGGTGCACCACTTTCAGTTCACAGTTCCATGTTACCGTCTCAGTAACGTCAATCCCAATCATATTTACAACACTACTACGTTATCGGCTGATAACTACCACTTGGCAGAAGATATCCTCCGTTCTTGGTTGCTGAGCTGCTCCAAAGATATGTAATGCTGTAAACGTTTGGGGACATCGAGCGGCTTCCGGAGTCATCCCAGTGGCAATCGCAACAACCTAGTAGTGCCGGTCATATCGATATTTATATCCATCCAAGTCTGAATCAGCCGTGCCATGTTGCGGATAAGTCCATCCATTCTATAGTCGTGAGGTTGAGCCTAGTGTTGGCATGCAAAGATGCATTGCAATTAAGCGACGTAAGGATACGAAGTCTCACTAATGCGGTCGTTTGGAAGACAATATGTACTAAAGCGATAATATGCCATAAGTTCCGTATTATCGATCGAGACCCTGCAAGCTACTGGTGCACAACTTGATAGCATCAAACATGGACTCAACCGAGCCACGAAACTCATTCGAGCATCTTCGTTCGTATGGTCAAGGCAGTTAGACGTTTCCAGCTGCAGTTCCATTGCATCGGCTAGCAGAAGTGGGAGGAAGCATGTTCAAGATATTCCTACTCCACCAAGGCTGATATGGTGGGCTGGAGATGCAGGTCGCCCGATTGAGCGGCAACTCAAGCATCTCACAAAGAGGCAGCTTTTCAAGAAAAGGCTCGGGTGCAAGATAACGGGAATCGTTGACAGTAACATTAGTGCGGTTCTATATGTTCGTGCTCACGTTATTAGACATTGCTGAAGCATGATAGCCATCATGCAACCCGCTACGCATCGTGATAAACGATTTTCGTCTCGTTCTGAACATGAATCCCTTTCTGTCCCCGCCGTTCGACATCGGAGTCTCTGGGTGTTGTGTCGTGCATTACGAAGGCTTTGCTCGAACCTGCGAGATCACTGCTAGCCATCAAAACACCTTCTTCAGCAAACCCTACTTCCGAGTCCGAGTCGGGGTTACTCCTGCGGTTCGATGGAGCACTTCCATATGTTGGGGCCGAGCCGGTGCCTTTGAAGTTTTGCGAAGGTGTATTTGTAGCCTTTATGGTGCTGAGGAAACCGCCGAACGAGCGAAAAACGGGACGAAGGAGTGGGAGGGACGCTGCACATTTGTTAGAAGAAGTCTACTAGCGATACAGGAAGACCTACTCGCTAACGACGCAAGATTGACATCGCAGACAGCCCATATCTGGTCCTCAATGCCATCCCATGTGAGGTCTCGGTCTGCTTTCTTGTCAAGTGCGAAGGTATGGACAATTGTCATCAGAGCTGAGCCGCACACCAGAACACCCGATGTGAACATGACCGCCACTGCAAGCTTGCGCTTGAGTGGAAGGTGTAATTTCCATATCTCGAGGAGAGGACAAAGCAGGATCGCAATTTCGATGATGAAGTGTGGTATGCCTGCCCCAAAAAGCGACATCATAGGCGTCAGCGGACATTTGCCAGGCACGTCTGCATCCCAGAACTTGCGTATTGGGGAGCATTGCATACAAATGAGTGTGACCTAACGCTGTCAGTGCCGGCTTCATGATAGATTTGCAGCTTGACAAGTCCGACATACCCTCACGATGATCCAGCCCGCTGAGCATGCGAACAAGATTCGAATTGGCTGTCGAATCATGGACATAGAGAACATGCGCCAATAGAAACCAAGGATTACAAATTTGCTGAGGCCGACGGAGAAAGTATACAGCCCTGTATATCTGTTAGAAATCGTTCCTTACGGGTCAGCCGTAACATACACATATCTGCCCAGAGGTCTACAAAGTATTGGTGCACAATCTTCTCCTCAGGGAGGTCGATTTCTTTCATTGGAAGGCCAAATCCCCATCGTGTCTCTGCCGGAGTCAGTATGCATCTACGAATCATAACAAGATCCTACTGAAGAGGCTAATGAACGTAAACCCAGATCCTATGACCTGTATGCGCGTAAGCATGGACAGCGCAGGTGACAGCAGTACCGAACACTTACGAAGGCCACAATAGCTAAGTAGTCTTCCCATAACATGGTCACTCTAGTCTTTCGTCGAGCAACATTTCGCAATACTAGCGCAACTGCTGCTGCGGTGTAGGGTATCAGAGCGGCCGCGTAGAGCTCCGGCCGTCTGTCAGAGCGTGTCATAATGCCTCAAGCTGGAGTTCGTGAGACCATAACATGAGAAAGTTATACCAGTCGCGGGTTATACGTGGAGCTGCATTCACAGGTGTCGAAAGACGCGCCTATTTACAGCGCTGGTGTTTGCTTCTTGGTCGTGCCGAACGCGGGTGAATGTGGCAGGTCGTTTCATGCCAGGGGATACCTACCTTGTAAGCAGGCAACGGACGATCTCCAGTAGATAAGAGCACAAAGCTTGGTAGGACATGATGCTGTACGCAAGGCTGTGCAATGAGTGTCAGCTTTCCATGCGCCTGTGAGCCAGTGCTAGGATGTACCTGCAGCAAGGGATCCCCTACGCAGACCGTGTGTATCGGTCCGAGCCAATCAGTGAGTTGGACGTATATCGATTGGTCGCTGGCGTTGACAGATGCGGCTGCTTGTGACATGTTGCCAGCGATACGAAAAGTGGGCACTGCCGTTTGTGTCCAGAGCCGCATGTAGACGTCTGTATTGACCTGCTTGATCATCGTTTCTGCATTCATTCCCAGTCGGACAATAGTTGAACCATGAGGGTTCAAAAGAAGGCGTTTGTCCTGCGGCGCGGATGAGCTCGCCGTGGCCGATCCCTCTAGATCTCATGCGAGGTGTACGCGGTTCTCGTGTCACCGTCGATCCTACACATGTTACTCAAGCTCGCACGGGTCGGACCGTGGCGTGCCAGTGTATGTGCTGCTGCATGGTACTGTTGGAAGGCCGTTGGTATATTTCTCGATCACCAACAACGCCCTTCACTATCGCGAATACATATGAGGAACAAAGCCATATCTCGGAAGCTCGAAACCCGTATCATGGCGTCGCACGGGACTTCCCCAAGGCATGCCACAGGTATGATGCAAGCCCCTTGCATGACAAAGGGGCTACCTGTGGGAGGTTTCCTGATCTGAACAGGAAACTTATCTCCGCTCAGTAACGTCGGAGTCAGTAGGATACTGCACTGGTAATCAAACTAGTGGCCTGGTAATCGCATAGTGTACATAGTTGGTGCATTATACAGCGGCTCTCGTCATGACCTCTTTGGCCTCCTTCTCTTTTTTCCTGGCCTCACGGGCTTCTTTCCGCATTGAGCGAAGGTCTGGCGGTTTCTCAATCCCAAGTCTGGTCCTCAACTCATCGATGTCTGTTTCTAGCTCTTCTTCCCAGTAGACGTTGATCACATCGTCACTACGTGCTCCATTTCTTGCAGCCCAGGGTCCATAGATATCTAAAAATCTTCTCCACTCGCCCTTTTTCAATGTGAGTGCGCTGAAGACAGCGAGACCGGTCATCGGCAGCCCAGTGTTGGCAAACTCGAAAGCTTTCAATGCAACTTCTCCCTCTCGAAAGACTGGCAATCCAACAAGAGCGTGGTAGAAGTCGTGGCACTCGCGGTATCGCTGCATCACGTATGCACACTCCTCATCGTCTATGTATCGTACTTGAGCTCGTGTGTCTGGCGTGACGCCCTCAGCATCGAGCCATGCAGCATAGTTGTAGCCGACGGTGTTCGGCGGCAGCGAGCGAAGATGAGGGATGTTGAGGGATTTCGAGGTCAATCTGGGTCGGTCCCGTAAAATTCTTCGCCCGGTAGCGCTCATGAGCATGCGATCTCGAAGTTTGTATATGAAGTATGGCTGCGCGGTTGCCTCGCCGAAAGTAGCAATCAACTCTGTAACAACATTAGCACGTACCATACGAACGCATTGTACTGCAATATATATACCTCCTTTCCTAGGGTCTAAGAAACTCCCTATCCCAGAGCTAATTGCCAGGCTCAGTCTCCCCACCGGTGTCAACGGTACATGTTCTTCGTAGCTCCGCCTGGGGCGACTGAAAAGGGAGAAGCATCGTGCTTCAGCACGGAAAGTACGAGTTGTATAGATACATCTTGATAGTGAAGAGGCCTGTGGCCGCAGTAATCGAACACCACTCGCCATTTCGATTGCGACAAGGAAGAGGAACGGAAGATGGACGCGATGGTCTGACATCAACGACGGAGCTTTCCTAATCGATAAGGACAGCGCCACACTCAGCCACAGCACGCCTTCTACAACTTTTGTGACTCCAATGCTGAAGACCATCAGCAAACAATTTCGAAATTTCTATACTAGTGTGGAACTCGCTGTTGCACAACGTCACCCAAGATATACATCACGAATTCAATAGCTGCGCTGGTGAATCGAACAAAACCTTTTTACACAACGGTGCTTTTACCACAGGGATGAGCAATTCCGGCAACATGACGGCAGCATTGGATCCTGGTGAAGAACACACGAAGTTCGTTGAGTGGGCTAGCAACAATGGTGTAATGATCAAAGGCATCGCGCCCGCCAAGTTTGTCGATCGTGGCATGGGCATCGTAGCTGCACGGGACCTGAAAGTCAGTGCGCATCCTCATCATCTGAAAACACTGGCTGACGTACGAAGAAAGGGGATGAAATAGTACACGTGAAGAACACTTCACTTGTGCATGTAGCTCTCCCATCCGTCAAGGCCCTCAAACTACCCGACAACGTCACCGTACATGGCAAACTCGCAGCATCTCTGGCATTATGGTATTCGGATCCCTCACACGACGAATACAGCCTCTGGCAAGCCGTCTGGCCCACTGAAGAAGATTTTAAAAGCACCATGCCGATATACTACAACAAGAAACTCCAGGACCTGCTCCCCCGCGCTGCAGAACTCCTCCTCACCAACCAACGCACAAAGCTCAACAAGGACTGGACCGACCTACATCCGCACCTGCCCACCATTTCCAAAGAACTCTTCACATACACCTGGCTGATCGTCAACACCCGAACCTTCTACTGGAACTACCCAGATCTTCCCAACTCGCACCCGCGGCTCCCCAAACGAAAGAACAAGCTGACCGGCGACGACTGCTACGCCATGTGTCCATTCATGGACTACTTCAACCACAGCGACGTTGGATGCGATCCACAAGCCGACAGCAAAGGCTACAGCGTGACTGCAGACCGGGCATACAAAGCCGGCGAAGAAGTCTTTGTCAGCTACGGCGCGCATACGAATGACTTCCTGCTTGCCGAGTATGGCTTCATACTTGAAAGTAACATGCGCGATGCCATTCCGCTGGATCACTTGATTCTGCCGTTATTGGACACGGAGCAGACGCAGGCGCTGAAGGAGGATGGGTTTTATGCGAACTACACACTTTTTGCGGGCGGAGCGAGTGAGACGATCTGTCATCGTACGCAGGCGGTTCTTAGGCTGCTGGTGCTGGATTTTAAGAGGTACTCTGCGTTTGTGGGGGGTGATGATGATGGGGACAGGGAGCAGGGGAAGCTGTATGGATATTTGGTGGGCTTGTTGACGAAGTATTCGAGGCAGGTCATGGATATCCTTGAGGAGACTGAAAGGTTGAAGGTTGATGGAGTGAAAGGTGAGAAGAGGATAAAGTCGAACAGTAGTGAAGTCGAGCCTCCTGTAAGAGCTGGCCAGAAGGACACACTGGTGAGGAGGTGGAAGCAGATAAGGGACATTGTTAATGGGGCGATAGAAGAGCTGCAGAAGTAAAACAAGTAGCAAAGACAATATTGGTTCGCTCAATAATAAGTTTACCATTTACTCCGAAAGCTCAAAACTCCACGAGTCTTTCGAGTAAGTATAGTTAGCAGAACTCAAGTAACTCAATGTTTTGGACTCATGTTGAATGCGTTTACTTGAACATGTGAACCTAGATGATCAGACACTATCCCGTCTTTGGACGTGGCTGGTCAGCGCCCTTGACCTGTGTATGGTTGGCTATTCTATCGAGGGGGTGCGATAAAACGAAACAAAGCAACACGTGGAGCATGGTAAAGTTATTTCGTACAAAGTGCCCACTACAAGTGGCAGGTACTCACAAAGAGGTGTGCTGCTAATTCTCGTAAGTGGACAGCAAAGACTCAACACGAAGATCCCAGTACTCTCATGACATCTCGCACTGGTGTCGTGATGTGACTGCGAAGGTGGAGAACCTAAAAGCTCGCCCTGAAACCATTTGTAGACTATGTGGGGTGTGTTTGAAGGTGCACTAGGTTGAAGATGCACGATGATGTCAACGTTGGATTGAGAGGCTGGCCACGGGCGCCAGCACAGGGAAGTCGGCACTTGGGCAACAGCCGAGACTAGCAATTGAAGGGATGTTGGGCATGTGAAGGTATGCAGAGCGGCATCTTGGCTGGTGGGCAATTCTTTGTTGACGCCAGACGATCGCGGAAACTGAGCGTAAGGCTTCACCGCCCATTGGGCGAAAAGTGTTGCAAGACGCATCTGAAGCTTTCATGTCTCAGGTCTGAACTCCGAACTACAGAGGGGTGGCTCACGCGTAGAGCAGAACAAGAAGAAGCGACCCGCTGCAAGGTTGAAGATGCAATGTGACGAGCTGAGCCCCTGC
Source organism: Ascochyta fabae (assembly GCA_004335285.1). Taxonomy (NCBI): domain Eukaryota; kingdom Fungi; phylum Ascomycota; class Dothideomycetes; order Pleosporales; family Didymellaceae; genus Ascochyta; species Ascochyta fabae. The sequence continues at coordinate 28,072 of SATU01000264.1, forward strand.
CGGTTGTGTCCACTGCGTATTAGTGACAAGCCTTGATTACCAGTCGGAGGTGTCGAACTGTCGAACCCCACGGGGCTGTTGCGCGCTCGGTAAGTGATCTAGCGGTGAAGATCGAACAAAGCCGAAGCATGTCAGTCCTGTTGCACCGCATGGAACGGCTGTCGAGGAGGTATCACTTAGCCATAGCGAGTGGATCCAGCCTCTTTAGCAGCGGTTGGAAACGACGTTGATTGGCGCGACATTTGTTGAGCGGTGGTGTGGTGATTGAGATGGTGCGATCGCAGCTTGGAAACCGTGTACATCTGCTGCCGTGAGTGAGGGGCATGGTGTTGAGCGCGTTGGAGGGGCAGTTGTCTTGGTTCGGAGATTCGGTAGCCGCCCACTTGCAGGGATCTGATTGCTGATTTCCGTCTGTCATCAGGAAAGGCAAGTGGGGTCCCAGCGTCCCAGGAAGTTTATCGAAACGTGCACTGAAGGGCACCCGCGTCAACGTGGTCTGAGTCGCGGGAAGATGGGAGCGGACGTGATGCGAACCATGCTCGTCGAAGACGGAGATCCGCCGTTCATCATGCCATTCGTTGCACCTTGTCTAATCCATTGCTTTGCCGTTATAGCTAGCTAATCTTGAAATCTGCAAATGGGCGCCGCAGGCATCCTTGCATACAATGTGGCCTGTGCATAGCGAATACGCAAGCCATCCGATGTCTTGAGTGGTGTCGGTTGACGGAGGAGGATGGTAAGGGTTCGGCGCTACCTTGATGTTTGATCCCCAAGCCTTGTGTTACTCGGTGCGCGTATCAGCGTGCAGCAGCGCGGTAGCCGCAGGATTGTGAAGGCTGACAGGAGTCAGATGAGCACTCTCGTGGACTGCCTGTTGTGGCCTGTCATGGCTTGTCATGGCCTGTCTGGAGCGCTCTGCACGCAGCGAGGGAGAGACGCCCCAATCTTGCAGCTGTCAGAAGTCAGCTACTTTGGGAGTGCAGCGGTTGAGGTTGGATTCGACGGACGCGGCGAGCGCGGTCCAGGGTCCACCGTACATACATCGACCTGACTCGGTGGGCACGTTCAAGATTGCCTCATGTGCTCATGATGCACGGCCTGTGCGACGACGGGCTTGACCACCATTGTGAGCGTGTGTCGCAGAGATGCTCAACCAAGTGGAGCGCTGGCTATTTACGCAGCGCAAAAGCTTCATGCGCAATCTCTTGACGGGCAGCGAGGGAGCACTGCGCAGTCTCACTATCGTGCTGCCGTCTGCCGTCAGGCTCGAGCAGCACTAGAGACGAGCGTTGGCCTCGTCCTGGTTTGCCCCGAGCGGTAGGCCTCGTATCTGGTAATCCGCTAGTGTATCTGCAACCGGTGGTGCTCGGCGCAGTCTTGGAGGAAAGCGATGCGTGGATGGATGGCTGGGATCCATCACGACATAGTTGTACTTCAGTGAGCACCTTTGGCATGCCGCCATGTGGACTTGGACTGCTTGCGTAGTATGTAGCCAGGTGGCGCGCATGGCCGTCGCCCACATTGCTTGCGCCGCACAGCGCTCGAGAGGTTCCGAGCAAAGTCTCTCGAGCAGCTGCAGCCTGATCAGGCAGAAAAAGGGCTGTTGATGCCCACGATACCTGACCATGAAGTCGCGGCCGTGCGAGCGAGATCCAAGCGCAGAGCTGCAGGACATGGGTGGGCCGGCTAGCGCTGCAGCGCTCGTTCCCTCCGGCCAATGGTGAGCCCCAAGGGTCTCATGGGCTTTGGTGTTTATCGACGGCTCTCCAGGGCCTGCTCGCTGTGATGCTGCCTTTGGGGCTGGCCTGGTGCTTGTGGTGTGGTGTACTTGTCTTCACCACGGCTCACGTCGCTGGCAACCTGCTTGGTCTGCTCTGCATCGAAACAAGATCGATCGCTCGAGTTGGTCGCCGGGCGTGTTGCGCAAGCCTTGTCGTTGAGCCCCTCCAGATCGCCCCAGGTCTGAACACGGCAGCCCGCTGTCGGAAAAGGCATCTAATTTCTCGACGTACGGCCGCTCCCCAGTGCTTTTCGCTGCTCATATTGTAAACAACGCGCCCCCCTGCGCGGCTCCATCGTCGACGCCTCCTCTTCCTGCACTCTGCAGCACCAGCGAGCGCGTGCATTGGGCTGTCCTTTTCCTTGCTGACCACTGTCGCTGTCCCGGGCGCAGTTCGGACTCTCGTGCATCTCGCGACTGCACGAACCTGCACCTCGCTTTGGCCCACCACTGGAACACGCAGCCTAGCCCTGTGCAACCCGCCGCCTCCAGTGGGCTCTCTTTCCGTGCGCCGCCGCCGCATACTATCTGGCTGCTCGCCAGAGCTTTTTCCCTCACCTAGGTCTCCTTACCTAGGACATCCGGAGGAAGCCAAACGGTATGTACCTCGAGTCCACGCCGGCCGACCTCCCCCACCGAGCTGCCAAGAATTTGCAGCACAGCAACAATGCCCTGCAACCACTGTGCACACTGCCGCTGCATTGGCCCTTCACTGCTGACCGTCCCAGTAGCATCCAGGTGATTCCGCCGCAGGACGTGGGCACTCTGCAAAGGCCCCGCGACACGACGTGACGAGCGAGCGAGCACCGCCTTGATCCCCGAGTCCCTCCGCCAGCGCCTCCGCTGTACGCACGAGGAACCTCCAGCCGGCCTCCACGGTAGCGGCCGCTCTTTGATAGATCTTCCCTACAGACCCTCGTGGAGCTCTATATGCAGTCCGTGTCTGCTAGCCACAAACCATGGACACAGAGGATGGTCAGGTTTTCATAAGAGTGCGTGTGCACCGAGAGCACTACTGCTACCGACTGATGCTGATGTGCTCCAGAACTTGGCGTATTTCGTACGAACACATGAGAAAGCGCTTGCAAACGCTCTGCAGCTGCAGCGACAAGCTCCCAAACATGGCCAAAGCAATCCAATCTCACCCTCCTCACCCACGGGGCCCTCGAGCCCCCCAGCCTCCTCCTCTTCCAGTGTCTGGGCTGCTGCGCTCTCGCTGCCTTCCTTGACCTTCACCTCGCCTACGATCAAGCCAGCCAAGTTGACTTTGACCCCGCACCATCTGTTCTACCTGCTCTCGCGCTTTGAGGACACTTCCATTCCCGTGGGACCCATGAACGTTCGACTCGAGAACATCCACACAGATGCCTCACCAACCAACTATGTATCGTTCCTCAGCAACACCCAGCGTCACAGGACCAAGAACTCGGATGGTAATTCGATTCACTCAGTATCGAGTGTGCGCAGTGTCATGTCAGGCATGTCATCTCTGTGGTCGAGCTTGCGGATCGGATCCAACAGTGTAGCCAAAGCTGAGAAGCAGAAGGCATTGCTTCAGGAGGACCTGAGGTACTTGTACTCTGCGTTTACCAAGATCCCATGTTTGCGACTGGCTCCAGATCACAAAGCTCGTCTGATAGCGGGGTACGAAGAGTTCCCTTTCGACACCGCCGTGCCTTTGTTCGCTTTCAAGAACGTGACAGCCCTCGAGATTTACGATGTCGACTTCCGTCAGTTCTACGGATGGGATCGACTCGCTGAGAACCTTCGCAGTCTGACTGTGAAGCGAGCAGGTGTCGATGATCCTGCTGACCTTCTCATCAATATTGTCTTAGATGACATCGACAAGCGCCGTAGACGATCTGCAAAAGCACCTCATTCTCCATCAGTACCTTGGCCTACCGCAAGTCCTACCTCGAAACATGCGAATCTAGCAAGATCCGAAGAGTCCCCACCGTCTTCACCGAACGCTCATAGCAAGCAAGGCTCGAGTCCTCGTAGCTCGGATGCTTCGCGACACTACACTGGCAAAACCTCTGCGGCTCAGCGCCAGCGAAGCTCGTCTCCATCCCGGCCTACCAGCTCGCGACACGGCTCCAACCACACTCATGGAAGGAGCAGTGCGCCGAATTACCGACGCTCCTCTGGAAGCTCAGCGTCAAGCGTACGATCAAATACACCCAGAGGAAGCTCGTCAAATCTCCTTTCTCTAGGCTGGTTACCTTCAACTAAATGGCGGTTCTTGAGACACTTGAGCCTGGCTGACAATGCGCTCACCAACATATCTTCTAACAGTCTTGCGCCGCTCACGAACACTCTGCAATCGCTCGACTTGTCCGCCAACCTCTTCAGCGAGATCCCAGATAGTTTGGCGTCGTTGACTTGCTTGCGTGCTCTCAACCTCTCAAACTGCATGATTGAAGGTTTGCAGTCCCTGGGCCGTAAACCGTTACCTGCAATCACGACTCTGAACCTTCGTTCCAATCGGTTGTCGTCTTTGGCTGGAATCGAGCGTTTGTTATCCTTGGAGCGAGTTGACTTCAGAGATAACAACCTGACGGATCCTACCGAACTCGCACGTCTCACCGTTATACCTGATATTACTGAGATCTACGTCCACCGCAACCCATTCTGCAAGCCGTACCCCAACTACAGAATCACTATATTCAACCTGTTCCGCAGAACGCCTGGCTATACTGAAGATGTCATCATTGATTCCACAGGACCCAGCAACGCTGAGAGGAAACAACTCGTTGATCGAGCCCCGGAGTTGCCAGGAGTCCCCGTTGTCAAGCCGCCTGTTGAAGATGACTCACACCCGCCACATGTACCGCCCAAGGTTGTTAAAGCCATTGACTCTACATCTGATGGACATGATGGACTCAGGCGTTCTGGCTCGCTGCAACGCCAGAAGAGTGCACGGAGCTCGCAAGTTGCCCAAGGTTCACAACGGAAGAAGAAGGGGCCTAAGCGAAGAATAGTCGAGCTGTCGCAGACGGAGGCGATGCAGCAATCGGCTGCGTCTGGCCTTGCTGCGCTCTCTTATGATGATACGTCAGCGAGAACACCACCCAGGATACAAAATTCTATCCCGGACGTGACGGTTCCGGACAAGCCTCGTTTCGAAGAACCTCAAAACGGCCAGGTCACTGGCGATCCCACGAAGAAGGCCACGCAGGATGAGCGAGTCGTCATTGACACTGCCCACACGACGCACCAGCAGCTGCCACCCATTGATACTACCACTAGTAGCAAGGCGCCACAACTCCCCGAGCAGGAGTTTGATATGAGCAACGATCTGTACAAGAAGAAGATCGAGGCATTGCGACAAGACTTCGGTAACACTTGGCTGAGCGCACTGGGAGACGAAAGTTGGGACTCTGCAGCTTCAGATCTCTCCCCAGAGCGAGGGTACAACTCGCCTACCATACGACCAACGCAACCCCGGACGCCCAGCCAAGGGATTGTTTCGGGAGGTCGTACACTAGGGTGATTGCATACATCACTCTGATCTAATTACTCTTGCGATACCCAAAAGAGTTGTCTTCTTCATTTTCTGGAACATGCGCCCGCCTAGTTGCGAGGTGCGGTCAGATCATTTTGGCCTATTTTCTTCTTCCGTATCTCTGCTGTTTTTCTCTCGCGGACATCATTCTTCTTGCATGGCGTTGGATGGGTTTTATGTTTGAAGGACTTGAGCGCCTGCGTCACGCTCGTTGTTCTTCTGCGATTTCTCTCACGCATATCGATACACCGGCGGCATGTTCCTCCTCCAAAAGGCTGGCTGTGCTTGCATTTCCTGCGTGGTTCTAATGGACCTGTCACGACTCTGTCTTTGTATCATTAATCATTCCACGGCGTTTTTGTTGGGCTTGGAAGACTCTCTGCTTTCTATTTGCAAACATGGCTCATCTAGCTTGGCTTGTGAGCAAAGACGGGGCGTTGTTTGACGTATTGCATAACGAAGAGCGGACAGTTGGACACGGTCTTAGGTAGCTGCACAGTCGAATGTGACGATGACTTCCATGGCAAAATGCGACGCCCTTGAACGCTGACGAGTAGACATGATAGCTGGACCTGTGACGATTGCATTCACCAGCCAGCACCAACGTGCAACCAACACGCGAGAAGCGTATAGATGAAGTGCTGCGAAGGTTGAATAACTCGGCGCTGACGTTTGACGAGGAGCTGAAACGGGTTGTATGGTGAAGTCAGCGCACTGGCGTATAGGAATACTCGGTGCGCAAGGGGACGCGCCGAGCTCGTCTGGAGAGTCGGCGCCCAAGCCTAGTACGAGAGTCAGACTCGATGTCTCTGAGAGCTGTCAAACGGTTGCAGCGAATGATTGCGACTCAAATGCCGTGAATGCACCCTGCTGTTAGCGAAGAGAGAGAGAGAAAGAAGACTTTTGCCATGTTGTGCTCGCTGACAGGACTGGTGAGCGCACAAGAATGCGCATGTAGGCGTTGGGTCGCGCTGCCATGCAACGCGCGTGAGTGGGCAGTGCATCCAGGATGATGACAGAGCGCTCGACTGGTCACTGGTCCAGTGCGAGCCAGCTCCCAAACATCGAGGCCTCGCTCCCCCTTGGACTCAGACACGCTTCACTTGCTCTCTGCCTCCGCTTCCAACGGCCTCTCGAGCATCTGCCATTGCTTCCCTCGTCGTCGGCCGCGCGTTCTCAGTTAAGCCTAGCTCGTACTTCTCTGCCAAGCGCTAGCCCAAGGACGAAACAATCCAGGCAAAACTACTACACTACGACGCTCTACCACTCGCACCACCCACCTGCCCCGACTTCTGAGTAGTAAAAGCTTTCTGACGCACTCCCCTGCCGTGCAGCATCGAGCATCGCCACGCAGCTTTCGCCTCTCGACCCCGCATCCCACGTCGCAGCCAGGCGGTGAGGTCCCGTCCCCCAGCATCCCACTCGACACCGTTCGGCCACAATAAACGCCCCAGCGCCCCGCTCCCATCGCGCCCTCAACCGACCACCACACCACCCGCACAGGTACACTGTTGAGCACGTGCGCAATTGACTATACCGACTTGCCAGTCACTCCCAACGTCGAGTAGACCCAGCACTGCCGCAAGGCGTCTCTGAGGGGCTTCGAGCCATTCTCCATACAGCGCCCACCGCTTGCGACCAGTGTCTACAAGGACCGGCCCATCTGCACTTGAGGTACGTCAGACTCCTGCTCCTCGTCGCGCATCTTCACCCACGTCTTGCACGAGTGGGCGTGTGCGCCGAGAGTAGCGTGCCAGAGCCTCGGCCGCTGCATCACGGCCTCGCTAGCTTTGCTAACACCACTTCTCCAGGGAACAAGAACTTTCGAGTCAACGCGCTCCTTCTCTCCGTCCCCACCCGTGCGAGGTTCTCCCTTGCTCCCTCCGACACCCTCTACCTAGCCAGTAGCAAGCCACAGCTATGGCAGAAAACGAGGTAGATCTCGACTCTATCATAGACCGTCTCCTCGAGGTCAGAGGCAGCAGGCCCGGCAAGCAGGTGCAGCTCCTCGAGACTGAGATTCGCTACCTGTGCACCAAAGCGCGAGAGATCTTCATCTCGCAGCCCATTCTCCTCGAGCTCGAGGCGCCAATCAAGGTCAGTGGAGGCCACCAACCCAGGAAACGTCGTTGACATTAGGTGAAATAGATTTGCGGAGATATCCACGGACAGTACTACGATTTGCTCCGGCTCTTCGAGTATGGCGGCTTTCCTCCCGAGGCCAACTATCTCTTCCTCGGTGACTACGTCGACCGCGGCAAGCAGTCTCTAGAGACCATCTGCTTGCTCCTCGCATACAAGATCAAGTATCCCGAGAACTTTTTCGTCCTCCGCGGTAACCACGAGTGCGCCTCCATTAACCGCATCTACGGTTTCTACGACGAGTGCAAGCGGAGATACAACATCAAGCTGTGGAAGACATTCACTGACTGCTTCAACTGCCTGCCGATCGCTGCTATTATCGACGAGAAGATCTTCACCATGCACGGCGGTTTGAGCCCGGACCTCAACTCCATGGAGCAGATCAGGCGAGTCATGCGACCTACCGATGTAAGTGACCTTGCTTCATGTTTTCACTTAATCAACTGCAAATATGGATCGAACGAAAGCTAATCTGCTTAGATCCCTGACTGCGGTCTCCTTTGCGATCTTCTGTGGTCCGATCCCGACAAGGACATCACTGGTTGGAGTGAAAACGACAGAGGTGTCAGTTTCACATTCGGCCCAGACGTCGTATCACGTTTCCTACAAAAACACGACATGGACCTCATCTGCCGTGCCCACCAGGTCGTAGAAGACGGTTACGAGTTCTTCTCCAAGCGCCAACTCGTCACACTGTTCAGTGCGCCAAACTACTGCGGTGAATTCGACAACGCAGGTGCGATGATGAGCGTTGACGAGAGCCTGCTATGCTCCTTCCAGGTATGTTTACTTGACACTTTCTAGCCAGATCATGCATTAACGTTGCGTTCTTAGATCCTGAAACCTGCCGAGAAGAAACAAAAGTACGTACCGAAGCTTACCAACAGCAACCCGTCCACGTCTCGTGGCAGGGGAGCTTGAACCTTTCTCTTCAACCGTCTCACGTAGAACTACTGCCAACATTTTACACAGCAGGTTCGGGCGTCGATAGACAGCAACGTCTCGATAGCCTTCCCGAGTCCCGAAGCCGATCTAACTTTGCGAATCCGACCCCAGCATACTCGAAATCGCTTTCGCGCCCATGGCAACCCAATTACTCTTCGACATTTGTACACCAACACCCCTTCCCAAGTCTTTGTATGCGAGAGCGGCGTACGGCATTCTGTAACGATTACCACGATTGCGATCTGCCTCGGCATCCCGTGGCACTTTAGAAGGTCCGATACGCTTCGCTTTGCCTCTCGTACTCGCCGGCGAAACAAGAGGTTAAATGATCAAAGGTCGTTTGCTGTGTTTGGAAGGATGGAAACAGGACATGACTCACGGCTGCGCTACGATCACGGTTGTCCAACCGGCTACGATTTCGCATGGCTTTTTCTCGATACGTTGGCATTCTTGATCTGGGTTGCGTGGAGTGGGAGCCTTTGGGAGTCTCATGGGTGGGCTTCATCAGCGGACTTGTTTCGTACGTTCAGTCCCCACTCTGTTTCGGGCGGCGGACGAGGCTCAACAACACTTGATCAACAATGTCTGTCCTTTCTTTATTTTGTCGCGTTCATCAATCAATGAGCAAACCTTTGGGGATGTAAGCTATGAAAGCGGCTCACGCGTATGCATCCTTACATGCGTCTCGGGCGCTTCTCGTTTCCTTGTCCTCTCGTTTGCTCGTACGATCCCATGTCTTCTTATGCACAGGTGCCGTCTACGATCAGGTTTCTTCACATCTTCCCCAGCCACTGCAATGCAACGTCTTATATCGTCAGCGTCCGCGTCAAGAAGCACAAAAAACAGTACTTGGCGAAGAAACCCACGCAATGCTTGTGATGCAATTCTACACCCCCACAACCCCATTTACATCTTCTCCTTTCTACTCTATCTGTCCAACACACGTGGCTTTCCTAAGCAGCCAGTCTCCACGCCCGCAGAGGCAGGGCCTGTATCCGCATGACAGCAGGTTTGATGTAACCCCAGAACGTGAGGATGCCTACTATGATACACAAAACGTTTACAATGTAGTATCCGTCGGTCGTGACATTGCACACGCCTCCACCGTTGATGCAGCGGTGCTTGTCGCCCTCGAGCGCGCACGAGAATGGATGTGTGACGAGGGGACCCTTGAGGAGGTCTGTCTTTGGGGGCACGGAAGGGGGCGAGCAGGTAGCGTATGTGAACATGTCGACGGCTTTGAGGACGAAGAAGCGCGGGAATGTGCCGCCGAGGTTGGAAACGCTGTGGTTGTGTTAGTCAAAGCATGGTGTGTTGAGTAGGGAAGTACGTACGTAGCAAGTAGCGTCATGTAGGTACCGCCGATGACAGGGTCGGAGATCTTCGCATGGAATGCTGAGACTGCAACGAACATGACTGTGTTCATGAATGTGGACAGCACGTGTTCGGCGATGACGAGGAGTAGGAACCCGCCCGTTGCGCCGCCAGCAGGGAAGATGGACACAACGAATTGGGCGAACCCTGCTGCCACAAGGCGGCCGATGAAGGACCAGCACCAAATGTGCATGGGTGGATATGTCTGGCACCATTTACCAATGTAGTAGCCCAGGAACACCTCGACAGGGAAGTCGACGAGAATCACGAGGGACAGCTCTTCCTGCTTGAGACCCTTGTCCAGCAGCTTCAAACTTGTGACTGCGTCGTTGGCCTGGAAGCCAATCTTGGCGATCAGGTGGATGATGATGAAGGATTGGATGTTCTTGAGCTTGAGGATGCCCCACATGGTTTTGTAGACCTCCTTGATACCATCCGTGTTCCTGTCGCGGTCTTCGCGCTTCATGAGAGCGAGACCAAGGGTTACGATAAGGTATGCCCAGCCCCAGAATGTGAGGTAGCTGTCGAGTTCGAGGAGACCAGTCTCAGCAGCTGCGCCGGCGGGGCGGAACCATTTGTTTGCAAAGTCCTTCGAGTTAAAGGCGAGGAATACGGTGTATGAAAGAAACTGGCCGGCTGTAAGGCCAACGGTTTGGGCGGTCGAGGCGTATGCGAGGTTTTCGTTGGAAAGGAGAGTAAGAGCCCAACCTGGGAGGTATTAGCTTAGGTCGTAGATGCTGTTTTCATGTAGGATCTTACCATCCACAGCAATGTCCTGTGTTGCGCAAAGGAAGACCAGAGCAAACCACCACCATGTAAAAGTCCAAACGCTACTGTCCGACTCGCCAGCCTGTGCCAATAACCTGTTGATATTCTTTCCTAGCCAGATCATGGAGAAACCAGAGATGGCCTGTATAGGCAAGATCCAGCTCTTTCTTCGGCCGACTTTCGGTGACCACATGGCATCCACGATTGGACTCCAGAGAAGCTTCAGCGAGTATGGGTACGCGGCTAGCGAAAAGACGCCAATGGCGGAATATGAAACGACGTTCTTGAGCAGAAAGGGTACAGAGCCATGCGCCAGACCCATAGGTATGCCTTGGAGGAAGTACAGCAGCACTAGGAGCAGGAAGTTGCGCTGGTCCTTCTTGGACAACTCGAAGAAGCCCTTGGAGGGGCCCTCGTCGGCCTCCAGGGGTGGTATGTCATCGTCGAGGGTGAAGGATGGGTTGCCCATAAGACTCGCGGCCTGGCTGGAGGGCGAGGTGCCGTCGATGCTCGCATGCCTGCGACGGTGTTCGAGGATGACACCGTTCATAGTCGCGCTGGTGTTTGCATGTCCGTTGTTGTCCTCTTTCCGCAGCGAGTCGGTGGACTTCTTGGGTGGTAGAGAGCCGCGGTTCTTGGACCTTGAGGCGCGTTTGCTCATTTGTGGGAAGCTTGCGTACCCTTCTGGAGGGGTGCTCGGATATCTCCGAGGTTGAAATGGGCCGGGTAGACGGGAGTGAAAGTGGAGTTGTGAATGTAAAGGACGCGGCAGGTGTCAGGGACCAGGAGAGGTGCAGTAAAGTAACGTGTACAGTGCGAAGGAGCGACTTGAAAAGAGGTAAGAAAAGTGTCAAAGAGCCGCAACAGTAGGATGCGGGCAGCACTGGTACAGTGACGGAGGCCGTGACCCTGGTCGTTCCTGGATGGGAACCGTGGCCTCTCGATCTGTTAGCGGAGGCGATCCGCGGGTGCACGTGCGGTCGCGTTCGGCCGTACCTGTGTATCAACGCTGGGCGGCTTGACGTTTGCGACAACAACCCACAGCAACATGTCGACGATGGAAGCCGAACAGCTAGACGCTGATATCAGCCATCTCCACGCCCGTATCGCTACACTGCAAGCCCACCGCGCGAATCTATCCTCTATCCTCCTCTCGCAACCCCATCTCGCGACGCGCCTCGGTGACGATGCGACCGCAAAGCGCATAATTGGCGAGCAGTCGAAACGAAACCTCGAGAACACATACCGCGCCTGTGCAGGTGTAACCGCATATAGAGTCAAAGACCCCGACCCTTACGCAGCGGACAATGGAGACATACTGGGCATAAGCATCGAGGTGCCCGTCAATGGCAGTTTTGTCGACACGTACCATGTCCTCTTCACGCTCAGAGAGCACGAGAACTCCAAGCGACTGCGCGTCCACAAACACACCGTACCATCATGTATCCCGCTACAGCAGCTAGCCAATAAGTGGTTACCGCAAGACACGAGAAATGCAGACGGCGTCAAGGGTGCAGAGCAGGATCTTGTCAAGTTTGGACGAGCATTGAGGAGAGAGCTGGTCAGTTGGCATATGCGTCTCCAGGCTGTACGAGACCTGAGGAAAGAAGCAAAGCTTCCTGACGAGCAGGTAGACGACCATGTCGAAGACCATGTTACCTCTGGTGGCAGGGTGCTGAATGCGTTCGTGAGCGATGACAGTTCAGATGCCGAGGAGGACGACGGCAATGGTCCAGTTCGAATGTTAGACTTCGAGACAGATGCAGCCGTGCGACAGGTCACCATCACTTGGTCAGACGGACGCACTGCCGTACTAGTGATTACCAAAGACGGTAGAGTCGAAAAAGCCGTCTGCAGAGCAAGAGATGGAGGTCGAGATGTCGTGTCAAGTACGAAAGCGATCGGTCCGCTCAACGGTCTGTTGCGCAGACTGTCATGATAGTCTAGATCAGGTTTCTTCGGTTTCACGATGAGCAGGCGTTTGGCGATGTTTATGATACCCAGGTCTCGAATGAACAATGCATCTATCCCACGTGGACTCCATGAGACTGCACTGCATTAGGTGTATGCTTGTGACACGAGTTGCGCAATGGTTTCCAAGCCAGCGAGGTGCTCAAGCCCGTCATCGGTCGATGCTGGATGACGAGCAGGGTTCGACTCAGTGCTGCAGGCGTCCTGGCGCTCGTCATGCGCAGCAAACTAGTAAAATCGTTCAACACGCGATTATTAGCATACGAAGCTTTGTAAATGCGCTGGACTAGAACATGAGCATCTATATAATGATTAGAACAAAACCATCTCGCGCCGCAGGCGCCTGCACGCCCTGTAAGGGGCACCATTTGACTCTGTTAGGTACCTGCTACCTCCTATTCAATTTTTAGCCATTAATATTGCCTGTACGCCTTGCTGTTACTGTGCAAAGTTGTTGTTTTCTGTCTATACACGCTCTAGCGTGAAGTTTGAGCGTATTTTGACACTCTACACTGCCTGCTGCCACGCTGCTGCCGCCACGCTGCTGCCGCCACGCTGCTGCTGCCACAACGTGCTGCCTATAGTTACTATAGTACTAAACTACAATTAGACTGTTAAGCTATTAAGCTGTTAAACTATTAAACTATTAAACTAATATACTATTACACTATTAAACTATTATACTATTAAACTATTATACTATTAAACTATTAAACTATTAAACTATTA